>CAUYQU010037480.1:0-58858 GCA_963574635.1 Cheracebus regulus
GGTTTCCCCGCACAGATCACAGTGTGTGATCTCCCCTCCCTGTGTTCATGTGTTCTCATTGTTCAACACCTGCCTATGAGTGAGAACATGCCGTGTATGATTTTCTGTTCTTGTGACAGTTTGCTGAGAATGATTGTTACCAGGTTCATCCATGTCCCTACAAAGGACATGAACTCATCTTTTTTTATGGCTGCATAGTATTCCATGGTGTATATGTACCACATTTTTCTCCAAAGGATTATAAATCGTTCTATTATAAGGACACATGCACACGAATGTTCATTGCAGCACTGTTTACAATAGCAAAGACTTGGAACCGACCCAAATGCCCATCAATGATAGACTGGACAGGGAAAATGTGGTACCAAGTTAACATTATTAAATACATTAGTGTTTACAATGGCTCTGTTTTTTCCCATGAAGAGCAAACAGTGCCTTGATCAAATGTGTTCCTTCAGTGACATCTTTAATCTACATAATAATTATTTGCTTCCTTAAGTTTCTTCTCATCAATTGAAAGTTTAAGTTTGCAAATAGAATATTCTCAAACAAATGGTACTGTTAATAGGGCTGAATTACTAACAGAAAGGCATAAGAAGATCATTTGCAAATTAACCAGGACCCAGGAGGAAGGCCATATTCATGTAGGTACTTAATTGATTTTGGTTAATGATGATGATACACTTCATGAGTACAAGCACCAATTAGGGAGAAAAGCAGCTTGCCATGGTTTAGTAAGCAGAATTTTCGAGAAAGCAGGGGATTCCAGGAAAGATACCTTAATAGTGCAAATGACCCATTTTATGTTCCAGGAGAGATGTGAATTGGTATTTCACTTTTAATCATTTGCAGATAACCTTGAAAATCCCAGGATTAAATGCCTAAAGAATCTCTTGATAATGCTAGAAAACACTTGATGAAAAATCCACAGCTAGGTGAATCTCAGGCTCAGGAGATGTTCCCTTGATCCCCGACAACCTGAGTTATATAAAGGTGTAGCTGTCACTGTTCTCCAAAGTAATTCTACAAACCTACCATCTCTTCTGCAAAATGGCATTTTTTTTTTAACAAACGGAGTATTAACCACAGGTTAGCTTTTGAAGTAGATTAAAATGTCTGTATTTACTAAAGTGTCTTCTCTATCAAAAATAATTTTCAAAATAAATGGGCATTCATTTTTAAGAGAGCCTTAGAAACGAGGTGGTTGTCAGTAAAGTATACTAAATTCAGCACACAAAACATTTTGGATTTAGTTAATTACGATTTATTTGGCACTGAACTGAGTACTGTAGTTATCCCTCCAAGACTAAAGCACTCATTCCCCCATGGATGAAAGTTGATTTGCTCATTCCTGAAGCTCTTTTCGGAAATTTTTCTTAATTGGAGCTAACCACGTCACCTAAGATTATGAGCAGTCTCTGGAGTCAGCCCAGGTCTAATGACTGTCTTATGTAAGTTAAAAGCCAGGCTTTTTTGCCTGAGTTGGAGTATTCTGCTCCCTGTATGACTGGTGAGGCATCTATTCCAATTGTACCCCAGTTCAATTTATCTGTCTTCCCAATATTATTTCTTTTACTGCTCACAGATAACGTTTCCAAATCAATCCCCAATAAAAATCCCAAATATAAATTCAAGAGGTTCAGAGTCTGTTTTCTATGGAAACTGATCAACTACTGGCATTACTAGGAGATGTCCCAGGAAGCAGACTTTAACCTGGATAACCTTCTAATTGGCAATGAAGACTTCATCACTTGCAGTAGGTGAAGAACTAAAAGATCTTGATATGTGATTTAGAGTATTTGCTAAAACTTTCCATGGTAATGAGCTAGGATTAATACCTGTGCTAAAACAAGTGCTCAAGAATCTGTAAGTGCAATATCTCAAGGTAAGTTTCAAGATAAGTTTAGAAGTAATAACAATGAAGTCTAATGGATTCCATAGCTGTTTTTAAGGCAGTGAGGAAGAGAGGAGGGAAAAAAAACATTCTGAGGGTGAGTAATAGAAAGCAGATTGAGAATGCCAGAGGGCTTCTTGGTAGCATATAAAAAACCAGGAGACAGAAAGAGACTGAGAATTTGAATCAGATCTTATTTATAAGACTAGAGATCACTAAGAAGTGTTGAATTGTTAATTCTAGCAGTTTTGCTATACCAAGACGAGAACTCCAATTGAGAAAGGGTGGATGCCTAAGGTTTAGGATGAAGTGTATGGATTGATGCACTTGAAAATTGTAAAATCTCAGTTTTTTTCAAACTTTCTGAGATTACAGAAGTTCCTCATTCCTCCCTATTAAAGTGAAGGTGTACCTCTTGCTTTAAGATGAAGCAAAGCCTTATCTCTCACAGAACAACGCAGGTTTTATTCAGGATCTACCTCTTACTCCTCTGTGGTCCAACAGATTTGAACTAGAGCCAAGTCATATTGTAACTCAGCAGATGAAGTACTGGACCTTCTAAAAGAAGGAAGGACATTACATATGAAAACGTTGCAGGAGCTAGCCAGGCAGAGCTTGGGTTGTCTGGATATTCCATAAAATAGTACTGTGATCCCCTTGGCCAATAATCTCATATTAATCTGAGTATGAGCTCAGAAGGTGTGGATAAAAACAGCATAGTTTCTGTGTTCACTTCAGTAAACCTTTAGATATGCAGTGGTCTGAGGCATGCTAAAATAATACTTAAAGTAACATACACAGTATTGCATTTTGCATCTCTCATCACTAAGACGGAAGCACAATTTCTAGTAGGCCCCTCTGGGTTTCAGAAATAGTGTATTTCACAACGGTAATAGTGCTCTATCAATTTGTCAGGTTAACCAAGAAGTCTGTCAGCTTTGATTGGAACCAGATCAGGAAAGCACTCTTCAGCAGATCTGGGCAGTCGTGCAATTAACCTTAACAGGTTTAGGTATCTTACATAATTAAAGCTTTACATCACCACAGAAATGTCAAGATAGACATTATTACCTTTCTGTTACATTTGAGGAAATTGAGGTCCAGTGATATCAATAATGTGTTCATGCTATATTAATATATGTTAGAACTAGGATATAAATATGTGACCTTTTTAATGGGAAATACAAGAATCATGTAATTGTATATTGCCAAAAATATGAAGTGTGATTTTTACAAGGTTCATAGAGAAATAAAACTTCATTTGGAACTCGCAAATGTTGACTAATGAGGCTGATATTGTAGAATAAATTAAACCATAAGTCAACAAACTATGGCCCCAGGGACCAGATCCACCTATTTTTGCAAATACATTTTCTTTGGAATAGAGCCACATCTATTCATTTATGTACTGTATATGGCTGTGTTCATACTACAATGACAAAGTTGAATAGTTGTGATCCATAATTAATGGCCCACAGAGTGTAAGCATGTAATATAACTAGCCCTTTACAGGAAAAGGGCTATATTCTAGATGCAGTCATTGGATAATAATCATAGAGTAGAGGTTGAGTAGAGGGTACTTATGAGAAAATTGGGACAAAAAAAATTATACAGTGAAACAAAATTGCAAATATTCTTAGCTCTGTTTTTCTTTTTTTCCCCACAGTTAATTTTTGCACACCTAACACACAGTGTACTAAATGCTAACATTTAGTACATCTTAAAAATACTTGTTAAAACAGCCGGCCACAGAGGCTCACACCAATAACCCCACCACTTTGGGAGGCCAAGGCCGAAGGATCACCTGAGGTCAGGAATTCAAGACCATCCTGGCCAACGGGTGAAACCCTATCTCTATTAAAAATACAAAAAATTAGCTGGGCATGGTGGCGGCCACTGTAATCCCAGATACTCAGGAGGCTGAGGCAAGAGAATTGCTTGAATCAGGGTTGGGGGAGTAAGCCAAGATCGCACCATTGCACTCCAGCTTGGGCTGCAAGAGCAAGACTGTCAAAAAAAAAAACAACTTGTTAAAAGAATGCTGAACATAATAGAGCTCTGTAAGGGCTTTTGAATATAGTAATGCCATGATTATTTTTTAACAATTATACTCCATTTTCCTATTTAAATTGCAAAGGAGTGATTTTAGAGATATGAAATGCTTTAAAACTCTTACAGTAGTTCAGATAAGTAGTAATAAATTGGTTTGGCATTGGCACTAAATAAAAGGAATTAATAAAAAAATAACATTTTGGATTAAAACAAAAGTCACTTTCAGTTGACTGCATGTGGAAGATGTATTCCTGGAATTTTACCTGTAAAGATTTATGATAAACAATTACTGCGTTTATTTAGATGGTATGACTCTATGTTTGAATTTTATAGAAACTGGCTGTTAGTGAAGACTTCTGTTGTCTTTCTTATCTACTGGGTGTTGCCATAAGAAGTCTCAGAGTTTAGAAACCACTATTAACAACAATGCAAAATTTTTTTTATTGGTGACATATAAATTGAATCTGCTTCTGGATGGCTTGGTCAGAGACTTCACTGATTAACTTGCCTTTTTGTGTAGCATTCTCCAAATCATCTTTTTTTTTTCTTTTTGTTCTAGTTCAACTTCTATTATTTTTGTAAGATGATCCTCCTGAACCTAAACTTGATTGAATTCCTCTGTGTCTAAAACAAGACTTGCAGAGAATACACTTATAGTTCATCGTGTTTAAAGAGAAAGAAAAATAAGTCAAGTAGGAGACAAAAATCTTAGTATTGAATGTGTGACTTGCTGTTTTTCTTTCTGAATCTTCTCTCTCCAATCAATATGCAAAAGCCAAACAAAATAATAAAAACTTCTATTGTTTTGAGGATTAGGTAGACTTTTTAATTTTTCTTAATATGTGCTTTTCTTTTGATGAATAGCACATAGAGATTTGCCATGGCAAATGCTTATCATTATTTGAATATTATTTTCTCAGGGAATAGCAATCAATGTTATTTTTTACTTTATTGATAGGATATTGAATCCTTAAGCTATGGATACCTCCTTAGTGACTTTATTCAAAGCTTACCAATTCATTTACTCATGAAATATTTGAGTTGAGCTCTAGACACATGTGAGATGTAGCATATGATACTATCTTAAGATTTATATTCAAGGAGAAATGTTAAGGAACAGTTGCACAACTTTTAGGTTTGCTGGGCACATAAACTCTGTAAGAGGAAGGGCTTTGATGAATTGTGAAGCACCATAGGAAAAAATAGACAAGTTCACAGAGGAATTATCTGAGACATAGTATATTGTTATAAAGCTCTCAGTGAGTTTGGAATTGAAAAACTTGGAGGCAAGTACTGAAATAATAGGAATGCATGTCTTAAAATAAATGTTTAAATCAAGTTTTTAGAAGAGGTCCAATGATAATAAAATGAGATTGTGGTTTAAGGCAATGAATTTCTGAGGCTGACCCCACGACCATTGCAGCATAATTCACAATAGCCAAAAATTGGAAGCAGCTCAAGTCTCTACAAATAAATGAATGGATAAACAAGATATGATATCCACATAGAATGAGATTTTATTTCGTTTTAAAAAGAAGAGAGATACTGACACATGCTACGATATGAATGAACCTTGACAACATTATCCTAAGTGAAGTCAGACACTCATAAGAGGACAAATGTGTGTATGATCCCGCTTATGTAAGGTATTCAATGTAGTTAAATTCATAGAGATAGAAAATGGAATAATGGTTGCTAGGAAGTTGGGGGGGCGGATATAGGGATGTAGTGCTTAATGGGAACAGTGTTTCAGTTTGGGAATATAAAAAAGTAATGGAGATGAATGGTGGTGATGCTTGCAAAACTTTGTGAATATATTTAATGGCACTGACTTGTACTCTCAAAATTGTAAAGGTGGTAAAATTAGTGTTATGTATATTTTACCACAACTTAAATATTACTGATAAAAGTCAATGAAAATGTGAATATTATATAACTTAGAGATTAGACTGTTAGTGTTTTGTCTCTGTGATATGTGGGAGAAAAGAAAGAATGTGATTAGAACAAATGGTTATGAATTAAAAAGACACTGTGACCAGGAGGTGTGTAAAATTCACCAACTAAAGGAAGATGTATTTATATGTTGTGATTCTCAAATAAGTTGCATAGAAGGATAGTAATGGTCTAGAATTGGCAATATGGTTGAAAGGGTGCAGGGTGCACCAATCCTACATCCTGGATCTATGATATGTGACATGTAAAAGAAAATGAAGCTTGCCTTTAGGAGCACTAGAGAGTATATGAGTTAGGAATGGTCTTCATCTAATAATATTAGCATTCAAAGTTACAGTGACTGTGTTAGTCAGGGTTCTCTAGAGGAACAGAACTAATGAAATAAATGTATAGGTGAAAGGGAGTTTACTGAGTTATTGACTCACATGATCACAAGGTGAAGTCCCACTATAAGCTGTGGGCAAGCTGAGAACCAAGGAAGCCAGTTTGAGTCCCAAAACCTCAAAAGTTGGAAAGCTGACAGTACAGCCTCCAGTCTATGGCCAAAGGCCTAAGAGCCCCTGGCAAACCACTGGTGTTAAGTATAAGAGTACAAAAGCTGAAGAACTTGGAGTCTGATTTTTCAGGGTAAGAAGCATCCAGCATAGGAAAAAGATGAAGGCTGGAAGACTCAGTGAGTTGACTTCTTCCACCATCTGCCTGATTTTTCTAGCTAGCTAGAAGCTGAGGGTAGGTCTTCCTCTTTCAGTCCACTGACTCAAATGTTAATCTCTTCTGCAACACCCAGAAACACCCAGATACACCCAGAAATAATAGTTAACATCCTTCAATGTAATAGAGTTAACACTGAGTATCAGCCATTACAGTGACATAAACACAATATAGGACTGTTTTTTTTTTAACCTAACATGAGGAGCAGTAGACATTGGAATGCATGAATGTCATCCCAATCAGATTCACTATTTTTCTCACAGACTTGGGTTTTATCTTCATTGTGCCCACATGTTAATAAAAAGACACTCAAATTATAGCCATGACAATTAGAGTCCTAAGATTAAACGGAATCATTGATCTACTTTCTATTAAAATATGTAGTGAAAAACATAGTAAATTATAATAAAGACCCAACGAGTGTGTGGTTTTAATGCTTATTATCAATCACTCTTCCTTGTGATATTGTTAACAAGTTAGCCTTGAGTTGTTGGTTAATGTCTTTGCCCTTTCTGATTCTGAATATTTTTCCTCAATTTTAGGACTCTTTAAATTTTTTATTTTGAACAGTCAACAAAATCATACATTGTATTGATCATTTCTTTGCCACAGCTAACAAATTAATTTCAGAGAATTTACAATTGCAGTTTGAAATAATTCCAATATGAAAATATAGTACACAAAAGTAATGACTCCCAATCTCAGCTTTGCCTAAAAAACAACTGCTTCCTCTCCTTCTCATTTACTTAAAAAAATTATTTAATTATTAGTTATTTCAACTGTCCCATTGTTAAGGTTTCTCTCCCTTCCTCTAACTGGATTGATAATTTTTATTGCAATAGTTTGTTGGGGCAGCCATAAAAAAATACCACAGACTGGCTAGCAAAATTAATAGAAATGTATTTTCTCATAGTTCTAGAGGCTAGAATTTCAGGATCCAGGCGTCAGCAGGGTAGGTTTCCCCTGAAGCCTTGACTTGGCTTGCAGATAGCCACCTTCTCATGCCCCTTCACACAGTCTTTACTCTGTGTATGCACATCCCAAATCCTTTTGTCTCTTCCTTTTCCAGTTAGGGTCCCATCATTATAACCTCATTTAACGTTATTTATCTCTTTAAAGATTCACTCTCGAAATCCACTTATATTGAGTGTTAGAAACTTTAGCATATGAATTTTGATGAAACACAGTTAAGTTGATAACAGTAGTTAAAAGGTTTCTATGGAATAAAAGAAATCATTGCTGGAGTCTGTCAGCCAAATTTTATTATGCATGTCATGTACATAATGGTTGTTATATCTGCCACTTCTGATTTTTATTTTGAAGATCAAGTTTTTCCTTTCTGACTCCTGGGTCTTACTTAACAGTTCTTTTTCTATTCTTCTTTTCTTCCAAAAAAGTCATCATAAGAGAAGGGGAAGGTGCCAGTGTTGGCAGCCCTAGCTAAAAGTACTGAATTAATTTGTTGCTCATGGACTGTTATTAAGAAACGTACAGCAAATCATTATTTGCTGTTATTATGGAATGCATATTTTAAGAGTATATAGAAATTTGAAAATAAAATGTTTTACAGTTTGCCTATATAGATGTTGAAATAATTTGATACAAAAATATTTTTAATTAAGATAGATTGTCTTAATACATAATATTAAATCCCATTTTTAAAAGCTCATAGTATGAACAATTTCAGAATTTGCTAAAGTAAAGTATATAAAATGTCATTATTACATACATCATGTTTGTTTGGAAATAAACTTCATCCCTTGCCATGCAATTAAATGGTAAATAACATAATTTATATGATGAATAAAACATCTTAAATAAAAGAGACTTAGTCTCTTTTGTCAAAAATGTTATCCCATAAGTCTTAAAAGACTGGTGTGATAGCATAATTTTCTTTAAAATGTTTGCTAGGAAGTAAAATGTTTAGCACATATCTGAGAAAGGTGTTAAAAATATTTTCTCTCCCACTGTACATTATAGTCTTTATGCCTATATTTCAGAAAATTTGTGAAGGAATGTCAAGTTAAGGAATCTAGTAAATAATCATATTTAGTATAGTCAAAAGCAAGAATAAATGTGTGAAAGCCATCCAATAAATTTTTTCTGTTGAAGAACTTGATCTTTGCTTTAAAATGACAAAAATATTTTGCATTAGATATATATTGATGGAACAACCTCTTTGCCTTGCCTATATCCAGAAACTTTTATTACTATTTATTTAGCAATCAAAGTTTATTTCCCTGGTTATATTATCTGAGACTGGACACACATCAGGGACTAATTCAAGAGATCATAAGAGACATGTCTGATAGAGTTTGCTACTTCAGGGGAAAGTCAAGACAAATGATAGAAAACAGGAGAAGATGTCAATATCCTAGTTATGAGTAAGAATTTTTAAGTTCAAAGAAATTTTTTGGAGGAAAATGCTATAAATATACATGCATTTTGACTTCTCCTCGAATGAAACATCAGTAATCAGAATTAGTCAGAATTGTTGAGTGCTTAAAATTTACTTCAGAAACAGTAATTTATTAGCTATCATTGCAAATTGCATCACAACCAAATGCTTAGTTTTAAAATTTGGAGTATATTTCTTAAATGAGGCTTGAGTTCACTCTCGATTTGATCAGAATGCAAATATGGAAGGAAATTTTTTTGAAATGTTGTAATAGCAACATATACTGTTCTCCAACAGACATTTTAATGACTTCTTTCCATGATTTTTCTCAGTCAGAAAAATTTATCTAAAAATCACAGTGAAGAAACTATGGAAAATGAAATATAGTTGGTGCAACAGCCATTTAAGAAACGATAGCATTCTTTCATACTTGCAGACTTCTAAGGAGCTATAAATGTCACCTCTAGCAGAAACTCTGTTTATTACAATATAAAACCAGAGCAAAGACTCCCCAAAATAAGTTTTATTTTTTAAATTGACACATACTAGAATCTCTTTGCTATGCATGTGCAATTTTCTCATTACCTTTCCCACAACTGCCTCTCCAGAATCACAGTAGCAGCTTCATAGAATCTCTTTTACATGTCCAAAGTCAAAACTATTGTCAAGATCTTTGAACTGGAACTGATTTATCTGAAAGTCATGTTGACATTTATACACCCTTTGCAGTTAAAGAAACACTCTAACTTTTATTGTTTTAAAGTTACATTTGCCTTTTATTCTAGAACATTTCGATTATTGGAACATTTTACTTGCAGGAAGAATTCTCACTGATAGCAAAACAAAACCATTGTGCAATTATAAAGAAAAAGATTATTCTTAATACTCTTTACCCAGTGCAAATGGGATAAAAACTACCCGAAAATTCAACTTATATGGACTTTTTGCATTTTTGTTTTGTTTTGCTTTGTTTTGTTTTGTTTTGTTTTGTTTTGTTTTGTTTTGTTTTGTTTTGTTTTAGAGATAGGGTCTGAGTCTTTTGCCCAGGCCATAGTGCAGTGGCATAACCACAGCTCTCTGTAGCCTTGAACTCCTGGGATCAAGGGTTCCTCCACCTCAACCTCCCAAGTAGTTAGGACTGTAGGTACATGCCATCACACACAGCTAATTTTTTTATGTTTAATTTTTAAAGATGGGATCTCTGTTTCCCAGGTGGACTTGATCTCTTGGCCTAAAGCAACCATACCTCCTCAGCCTCCCACAATGCTGGAATTACAGCTGTCAGCAACTGAACCTGGCCCATTTACAGCTTTTGTGACTGCATAATCTAGTCATTATTGTTAAATGTAAAAATATAAATAGATATATCAATTTTTAAAAAGATAATCAAAATAGATAATTGATAAATGGGAAAACATTAATATTATTTTATTTTGGGGGAATGTTCTGGTTAAAATATATTTTCCAGAAACCATTGCAGTGAAATTATATTGTTTATTAAAAATAAATATTTGCAGAAATTTTCTTATTACTGCTTATTTTTGTCATTTTAAACTAAAGATTTTTTCAAAATTCTTGTCAGGGACTTAGGTCCCATTTTATTTATCTGATGTGATTTTTAAACTAATCAAAATAATGTGTTAAACTTAATTAAATATGAAGGAGCTAGGTTATTTGCACCTATAATTCTAAATTTCCTAACAACTAGATTGCACAAAATGAAGAAATACCATCTTAGATTTTGTATTCAAAATGAGTAGATAGGAAGAACATAGTCTGTTGCTGGAAAACAGAACACAATGTTGTATTTCTTAGTTTGGTAAGAATAAGTTTTGTGGAGGAGAGTAATAAAAAATAATTTGGGGATGAGCAGAAGGCTGAAATTAATAAATGACTTAAAAATTGAACTCATTCACCAAAGAGATGATAATTACTATAGAATCTTAACTTTAAGAAGTCAAATGACTTTAGGATTTAAAATAAACAAGTTAATCCCATAACTTAAATAGGAATATTTGGTATATTAAATGGTATGTTTTGAATTGCTGATAAATCTAGCCAAAGTAAAATTAGCTTTCTTTTTTTTTTAGCCAGTCAAATTTAGCAGTGGAGGGTTGTATACCAACTTTAGTGACACTAATGTTAATAAGTTCTGATAACCCACTACCATCGGAGCAGCCAGCTTTCTTAAATAATGTTGAATACATAGCACACTACAATTTAATATGTTTTAATGAAACCATTCTTAAGTTTAAGTCATCAGCAAAGAATTTCAGCCAATTTTAGTAAGAAATACTAATTAATAAAAATCATTAAAAATGATTAAATATTTAGGATGAATTAATGCTATTTAATCTTAGGTAATTTAGATTGTAAGTGCTAATCTGTTAATCATAATAAAATTTTATTTTTTCATAATACAATTGATAGTCAAAATTGAGAAAAATATATTTTTAAATCACATAATTTAAATCAAAGCCTCATGTCATCTGCAAACAGAAATGATTTAAATTATTCCTTTTCTATTTGCATGGCTTTTGTTTGTTTTGTTAATTTTTACCTACTTATTCTGGCTAGTATTTCCAGTACTATATTAAATAGAAGTGATGAGAGTAGGTTTTTGTCTTGTTCCTAATCTTAGAGAAAAGTGAACTTTCACCTTAAGTACAAAGTTAACTATGGGCTTGTCATATAGGGCCTTTACTATGTTGAAGTATGTTTCTTCAATGTACAATTTGTTGATAGTTTCTATTATAACAGGATGTCAAATTTTGTCAAATATTTGCACAATTTTGTACATTTGTGCAAATTTGTACAATTTGTTGATAGTTTTTATTATAAAAGGATGTCAAATTTAGTCAAAAAATTTGCTTTTTTTCAATCTATTTAGAAGATTGTATGTTTTTTACTATTTATTTTGTTAATGTGGTATATTATGTTTATTGATTTGCACATGTTGAGCCATCCTTGCATTCCAGGGATAAATCTCACATGAGCATAGTAAATAATAATTTTAATGTGCTGTGGATTTCCATTTGTCTGTATTTTTTAAAATTGTTTTATATTATTTATTTTTGTTTGTAAGTTTCTTGTAGTGCCCTTGTCTAGCTTTAATATCATGGTAATGCTAGGCATGTGAAAATATTTTTTAAAGTATCCCCTCCTTTTCAATATTTTGAAAAAATTTTGGAAGAAGATGTATTAGTTCTTTGAATGACAGACTTCAGCAATGAAGCTATCCAGTCCTGAGATTTTCTTTGTTAAAAAGTTTTTAATTACTGATTCAATCTTCTTATTTATTACTTATCTATTCAGATTTTCTAATTTCCTCATAATTTAGCTTTGGTAGTTTGTAGATGTTTAGGAATTTATGTCTTCCATGTTATTTAATTTTAGGGGGTACAGTTTTTTATAATCTCTTATAATCCTTTGTACTTCTGTGATTTCATTTGTAATGTTTCCTCTTTTATTTCTGATTTTATTTCAGTCTTCTCTTTTTTCTTTGTTAGGTTTGATAAATGTTTATATATTTTTTAACTTAAAGGAAGAACTGTAAATTTCATTGATTTTTCTATTGTTTTTCTCATGTTATTTCTTCTTTGTTCTTTGTTATTTTCTACTTTCTGCTAAGTTTTAGCTTTATTTTCTTTTTCTAGTTCCTTGAGATACAACATTGTTGCTTGCTTCACATCTTTCTTCTTTTTCCATATAGGTACATATTGCTATAAACTTACCTCTTAGCTACAATGTGTTCTTGCTACATTCCATCAGTTTTGATTGTTGTATTTTTATTTTTATTTCAGAGTTTTTCCTTAAAAAATTATTTTAATTTCTTTTTTGACTCATTGATTTTTCAGGAGCATGCTTCTTACTTGCCATGCATTTGTGAAGTTTCCAAAGTTCTTCCTGTTATTGATATTTGTTTTTTACTATTGTGGTCATAAAACATACATGATATGATTTCAATCTTCATAAATCAATTTTAGGAAGATTTTAATCTTCATAAATCAAGTTTGATGTAGTTATATGTAGTTACATGTAGTATATATGTGTATATACATATATACTCTATACTATACTATATACTAAATATATACTATATATAGTGTATATAGTACTTGAAAAATTGATCCTCTTATTATTATAAGATAGTATTTGCCCCTATCTCCAGTTTTTATTTAGAGTATATATATATATGGTTTTTTTCTGATAGAAGTATAGATAGCCTTATTCCCTTTTGGTTAGTATTTGCATGGAATATATTTATTCATTCTTTCAGTTTCATTCTATGTATATTCTCAGGGTAAATTGCTATATCTGGATTTTTATTATCCCTTTAGCCTCTATGTCTTTTGATTTTAGTAATTAATTTTTTTGCATACAAATAATTATTAATAGGTAAGAACTTCTATTGTCATTTTGTTAATTATTTCTGAGTGTGTTATAGTTCCCTTGTTTCTTTCTTCTTCCTTAGTGATTTGATTAGTTTCTATAGTTGTATGCTTTGGTTCCTATTTCCTTATCTTTTGTGTAACTAATATAGTGTTTTGGCATGTGGTTTTCATGAGGCTTACATTACATATTTGTAACAGCCTATTTTAATCTGATAACACTTAAGCTCAATCACATACAAAATCTCTACCCTTCTGCTGTTTTTGAGACCACAATTTATAGATTTTGTAATATGTTGTATCCTTTAAAAATCATTTTATTGTTAGTTATTTTAGTAGTTTTGCATTTTAACCTTACCCTAAAAATGTTATTTGTATAGAACCATTACAGTACTAGTATTCTGAATTTCACTAAGTACTTACTTTTACCAGTAAGTTTTTATAATTTCATATGTTTTAATGTTATGTATTATATATTTTTTCAGCTTAAAGATTTCCCTATAGAATATCTGATAAGAGAAGTTTAGTGGTAATAAACTGCTTGAGCTCTTATTTGTCTGAGAAAGGCTTCATTTCTGAAGGACAGATTAACTTGGCAATTATTCTTTGTTGGCAGTTTTGTCTTTTCCTTTTAACACTTTGAATATATCATCTCACTCTTTCCTGTTCTGAGACGTTTCATCTCAAAAATCTGCTGGTAGTGGATTGTTTCTATTTGTAAATCACATGACCTTATTTAGAGAAAATCCCAAAGACTCCCTAAAAACATGTTAGAACTAGTAAATAAATTCAGTACAATTGCAAAATAAACATGCAAAGATTAGAAGCATTTCTATACATAAACAACGAACTGTCAAGAAATAAGAAAATAATCTCACAAAGCACACAAAAATTACTTAGAAGTAAATTCAACCAAGATTAAAAATTTGTACACAGACATCCTTAAAACACTGATGAATGAAGAAGAAACAAACTGAAATATTTCTTATTGTATTAGGGTTCTCTAGAGGGACAGAACTCACAGAATATACATATATATGAGAGGAAATTTATTTATTTTTCTTTTTTATTTTTATTTTTTTGAGACAGTGTCTCACCCTGTTGCCCAGGCTGGAGTGCAATTGTTTAATCTTGGCTCACTGCAGCCTCCATGTCCCAGGTTCAAGCAATTCTCCTGCCTTGGCCTCCTGAGTAGTTGGGATTACAGGAGCCCACCACCATGCCAGGCTAATTTTTTGTATCTTTAATAGAGATGGGGTTTCACTCATGTTGGCCAAGCTTGCCTCAAATTTCTGACCTCATGATCCTGCCTTGGCCTCCCAAAGTGCTGGGATATTATAGGCATGAGCCTCTGCACCCAGCCCAGAGAGAGAATTTATTAAAGAGTATTGATTCACTTGATCACAAGGTGAAATCCAACAATAGGATGTCTGCAAGCTCAAGCTGAGGACCAAGGAAGCCAGTCCAAGTCCCAAAACTTCCAAAGAAGGGAAACTGACAGTGCAGCCTTCAGTCTGTGGCTGGAGGCCTGAAAATCCCTGGCAAATCACTATTATAAATCCAAGAGTCCAAAAGCTGAAAAACTTGGAATCTGACATTCAAGAGCAGAAAGCATCCAGCATGGGAGGAAGATGAAGGCTGGGACTCAGCAAGTCTGCTCATTCCACCTTCGTCTGCCTGCTTTTTCTAGCCACACTGGCATCCAAGGGGACAGTGCCCTCCCAGACTATGGGTGGATTTGACTCTCCCAGTTCACTGACTCAAATGTTAATCTCTCCTTTGGCAGCACCCTCACAAACACACCCAGAAACAATACTTCACATCCTTCAATCCAATCAAGTTGACACTAAATATTAACTATCACATTTATGTTAATAGATTGCAAGAATATGTATATTAAAATGTTCAGCCGACTCAAAGTGATCTACATATTCACTTAGACCCCTATCAAAATTCCAATATTTGTCACAGAAATAGAAAAAGCAATTCTAAAATTTTTATGAAACCATAAAAACACCCGAACACCAAAGCAACATTGATTAAAAAGAACAAAGCTGAAAGCATCACACTACCTGACTTCAAAGTATATTACAAAGCTATAGCAAAACAGAAATGTATTGGCATAAAAACTTACACAAATGGAACAGAGTAGAGGGTACAGAAATAAATTTTACATTTAAGGTCAACTGATCTATGGCAAAGGTGCCAAAAACATATTCTGGGAAAAGAAAAGCCTCTTAAATAAATGGTGTTGGGAAAATTGGGTGTATACATACAGAAAAATGAAATTGGGCCTTCATTTCTTGCCATATAAAAAATCAACTCAAAATAGATAAAATACTTAATTGTAAGAATGGACCCTATGAAACTGCTCAAAGAAAACCTAGAGTAAAATCTTCTTGACAATTATCTTATCACAATTTTTTGTGGCTCCAGAAACACAGATATAATAGCAAAATTAGCCAAATAGAATTATATAAAACTAGAAAGCTCTGCATCACAAAGAAAACAATCACCAGAATGAAAAAAAAAATATGGAATTGTAGAAAATATTTAAAAACTACACATCTTATAAAAGTTAATACCCATAAAATATAAGAAACTGAAATAATAGCAAGGAAACAAATAACTCTATTTAAAAAGATCCCATGAAACTGACAAGTCATTCGCAAAAGCAGACCAAAAAAAATAGCCAACAGTTATGTGAAAAAAAATGCTCAACATCACTAATCATCAGAGAAATGAAAATTAAAACCAAAATAAGTTGTCATCTCACACTTGTTTAGATGGCTTTTATGAAAAAGAAGAGTTTGGTAGGATGTGGAGAAAAGGGACCACTTGTACACTATGAGTATAAGGAAAAATCAGCACAGCCATTATAAAAAACAATATGAAAGTCCTTTAAGTAATTTAAAATAGAATTACCATGTAATCCAGCAATTTCAACGTTGGGTCTATAAATGGTTTCCCACTTAAAATGATTTAATTTATGGTTTTTGTTTATGTTTGGATTATTAGGGTATTAAATGCATTTTTAAATTATGATATTTTCATTTTACTATGGATGTGTTAAGATAAAATTCCGTCATAAATCATAGAGCATATAAATATCCAAAGCAAATGAAATCAGTATGTTAAAGAGATTTCTGCACCCCTGTGTTCACTGCAGCATTATTCACAATAGCCAAGATGTGGAAACAATTTAAGGGTTCACTAATAGATGAATGGATAAAGAAAAGATGGTATGTCTATCTAATGGAATACTATTGTGCCTTTATAAAGAAGGACATTCTATCACTGGTGACAACGTGGGTAAATCTGGAGGATGTTATACTAAGTGAAATAAGCCAGGTGCAGAAAGACAGATACTGCATGATCTCACTTATAAGTTGATGTGATTAGGATCTGTGTCCAAACTCAAATCTCATGTTCAGTTGTAATCTGCAGTGTTGAAGGTGAGACCTGGTGGAAGGTGATTGAATCATAGGGTGGTTTCTCAAGAGTGCTTTAGCACCATTCCCTTGATAATTTCCTCCTCATCATGAATATGTTCTCATGAGACTTAGTTGTTTAAAAGTGTATAGCGCTTCCCCACTAAGCTCTTGCTTTTGCCCTGTCCTCCTTTGCCTTCTGCCATGATTGTAAGCCTCCTGAGATTTCATCAGAAGACAAGCAGATGCCTATTGCCATGCATCCTGTATAGCCTGCAGAACGGTCAGCCAATTAAACATATTTTCTTTATAAAGTACCCCATCTCAGGTACTTCTTTGTAGCAATGCAAGAATGACCTAATGCAGAAAATTGGTACTAAGAATGAGGCATTACTATAAATATACCTGAAAATGTGGAAGCAGCTTTGGAACTGAGTAACAGGCATAAGTTGAAAGAGTTTGGAGGGCTCAGAAGAAGGCAGGAAGATGAGGGAAAGCTCAAAACTTTCTAGAGACTGGTTGAATGGGTGTGACCAAAATGCTTACAGTGTTATGAACAGTGAAGACCAGACTGTTGAGGTCTCAGATGGAACATGAGAAACTTACTGGGAACGGGAACAAATAGCACTTTTGTGATGCTATAGCAAATGACTGCATTTTTTCCGTACCTTAGGGCTCTGTGGAACTTTTAATTTGACAGTAATGATGAGGGTATTTGACGGAAAAAATTTATAAGCAGCAAAAGTTTCAGAATGTAGCCTGGCTGCATCTAACAGCCTAAGTTCGTAAGCATGAGCAAACAATTGATCTATAGTTGGAACTTATATTTAAAAAGAAAGTAGAACATAAAAGTTTGAAAAATGTGCAGCCTGGCCATGTGGTAGAACAGAAAACCCATTTTCAGACGAAGAATTCAAGTAAGATGCTGAGTAATCACTTGCTAGAGAAATTTGCATAAATAAAAAAGAGCCAACTGTTAATCACCAAGATGATGGGGAAAAGTCTCAAAGCCATTTTAGAGACCTTAGCAACAGCCCCTCCTATCACAAGCCTGGAGGGGCTAGGAAGACCAAATCGTTTCGTAGGCTGAATGGTTTGTGCCCTTCACTGCCTCATGGCATGGCTCTCTGTATCCTAGCTACTCCAGCTCCAGCTGTGATTCACAGGGGCCCAGGTACAGCTTAAGAGCCTGGTTCAAAAGGTGCAAGCCATAAGTCTAGATGGCTTTCACATGGGGTTAAGCCTGAAGGTGTGCAGAATGAAAGAGTTGAGGCTTGGGAGCCTCTGCCTAGATTTCAGAGGATGCATGGAAAAGCCTGGTTGCCCAGGCAGAAGCCGGGTGCAGGGACAGAATCCTCATGGAGAATATCTACTAGGGAAGGGTGGAGGGAAAACTTGAAGTTAGAGCCCCTACTCAGAGTCCCCACTGGGATACTGCCTAATGGAGCTGTGAGAAGAATGTCTCCAGACACCAGAATGGTAGATTCATCAATAGCTTGTACCCTTACCTGGAAAAGGTGCAAGCACTCAGTGCCAACCCACGAGAACAGCTACAGGGGCTAAACACTGCCACAAGGGCAGAGTTACCCAAGGCCTTGGGAGCCTACCTTTCACACCAGTGTACCTTTGATATAGAACCTGGAGTCAGTAAAGGAAATTATTTGGGGGCTTTAAGATTTAATGAGTGCCTTGGGGTTCAAACTTGCAAGAAACCTGTAGCCCTCATTTTTTCATCATTTTGGAATGAGACTATTTACCCAATGCCTAACCACATTGTATCTTGGAGGTAACTCACTTTTTTATTTTATAGGCTCATAGGTGAAAAAGACTAGCTTTATCTCAGAAAAGACTTTGGACTTGGAAATTTTGAGTTAATAGTGGAATGAATTATTTCCACTATTGGAAATAGTGGAAATGAATTTGGGAATGGTTGGAAGGCATAATTTTATTTCATAACGTGAGAACATGAGATCTGAGTGGGAGGGACCAGGGGCAGAATGATATGGTGTGGCTCCGTGTCCCCACCCAAATCTCATGTTGGATTGTAATCCCTAGTGTTGGAGGTGGAGCCTGATGGGAGATAATCATGGGGGTGGTTTCTCTTGAACGGTTTAGCACCATCCCCTTGATGCTGTTCTTGCAATAGTGAAAATAAATACTCAGAGATTTAGTGGTTTAAAAGTGTATATGATATGGTTTGGATCTATGGCCCCACCTGAATCTCATGTCTAATTGTAATCCCCAGTGTTGGAGGCAGGGCCTAGTGGGAGGTGATTGGATCACGGGGGAAGCTTTCTCCTAAATGGTTTAACACCTTCCCTCTTGGTACTGTCCTCATGATAATGAGTGAGTTCTTGTGAGATCTATTTGTTTAAAAATGTGTAGCACCTCCCAAGCTACACTCTCCCTCCTGCTATACCAATGTGAAGTTGTGGGTCCCCCTTCTCCTTTTGCCATGATATTAAGCTTCCTAAGGCCTCATCAGAAGCCTGATGGATACCTGGCACCATGCTTCCTGTACAGCCTAGAGAATTGTGAGCCAATAAAACCTCTTTTTCCTTCTTTTAATAAATTATCCACCCTCAGATATTTCTTTATAGTAATGCAATTATGGCCTAATATACATATAGAATAGAAAAATGTCCAACTCATAGAAGTGGAGAGTAGAATGATGATTTTCAGGAACTAAGTATTGAGGGAAATGGGAAAATGTTCATCAATAAGAACTTTGGTTAAGGAGCATAATTTCTAAAAATCTTTTATACAGCATAGTGAATATAGTTAATAATAATAAACCATATACTTGAATTTAGCCGAGAGATTTCAAGTGTATTCTTCACAAAATAAGTATGTGAAGTAATGTATATGCTAAATCACTTGATATTTTGATCAATTGATATTCTACAATGCATACATATATCAAAACATTATGTTATACATCATAAATATACATAGTTGTTTGTTCATTTAATTATGGTTTTAATGAAGAAGAAAAATATAGGTTTATGAAACCTAAAATCTGAAATCAGATAAAAATATTTACTTTCATACTGAATTATGAAAGCTTCTTTAAGACATTCTTGCAAGTTAAAAATAATCTGAATATGATGTAGGTGGACATATCTAATTCATAAACATTGCTGTTACAAGAAAGAACTCTCTAATAGGCAAAGCTCCTACAAGATTGCTACATGATTTGAGATGTCTCTCTTCTGAAAATGTTTTGGCATATACCCTCAGTTTGTATGCGATAGCATTCCCAAAATATTTCTCCCTCACCACCTCACAAAATAAAAGCAAGTAAAAACAAAGCTTGCTATTATATGCTTCCTAGTGCCTTGAGTAACTATTGTACACTTATGGCCAAAGAGATGTAAGAGAAAATCAATAAAATGTAGGAAGAGGGGCGGTGCAATAAATAAAGAATATGTAAAAAGAATACATCTCTCTTGCTTTTTCTTTCACTTTCTCATTCTCTATCTCTATATCCCTCTACTTCCTCTCTTCCCCTTTTCCCTGAATTTCCCATTGCTTTCTGCCATTGCATACAGTGAAGTATGTGTGACGTCTATACATCCAGTGACCACTAGAGCAAATATAAGATCAAAGTTGAAATGTTCAGAGAGAGACTAAGCAAGCAATCGTATATTTTAGATTTGTTGTAGGATTAGATAAGGAATACTTCATATTGACATACTATGGTTCTTCAGATATCAGATACTCTGTTAATTGCAGCCATATTCATTCATAATATATAAATAATTGAACAAATATTGGACATCAATATGACTTCTTTTTGTTTTTAATGAAAAAAAATAATCCCACTGCATTGTCTTTTATGATAGATGTTTCATCAAAAGCTTCCCCTAAATTGGGGATTCACCATATAGCTATATATCTATATTAACTATTATATGTGTACATATTTAGCAACTATTAAATATATATACACACACATACAAAAAAACCCACATATACACACTATATTTCCTGTACGGTGAAATTTTGTGAATGTAGACAATGTATCAATTTGTTTCTAAATAAAAATTATTCAAATTAATTGCTTTCAAATAATGCCATATTGTCATATTAAGTAACTATTTCATATAATTGAAAAATTCCTGAGAAAAATATGATTTTAAAAACTACAATAAATGAAAACTTTTCACGTTGACCTTGTAACATTGATGAAACTTTGAGAGAAATTCTTTGACTTCTAGCACCAACCCCCAATTTACCGTGTAATTCCAGAAATGACCTGATAAATATGTGTTTTGTGACATTTGGGATTTTTTAATCCTTTTGCTAGCTGACTAACAGAAGTTTATACATGAGAAGTATAAATTATTCCCACTTCAAATTTTATTTTTGATTGATATTTAAATTGATTAATAAGTGACATGTTAGCTGACAAACTCAAATTATGTGTAGATAACTTCAGTAAAATTATTTTATTTAAAACAGTTAATAGTATTTTACCATATACATGCCCACTAGTACACGTACAGAGCATTTCAGTGCATGAGTCATTGATATCTCTAAAATAATATCTACTTCCTTAAGTTGTAAAAAAAATAGGATTTTTCAAAGTGTAAAAAGAGACAGATATAGCATATGGAGATTTTATTGTTTGATTTTCATTCTCCCTACCTGACACCAATCATGCAAAAAGGGATAATGTATTGTCAGGTGGTTATGGAAAACTCCAAGGGGAAAAAAAGTGTCCGGCTATATGTATGCAGACTCTCAATAGCCAGGTGCTCATTTTGTAATCAATTAGATTTGAGCAAAAATATGAGAAGCCCACATATTCTCCTTTCAGAATTTCATATTTTTATATTAGAAAATAGAATAATTGGTGCTTCAATATTCCTTAGGAAACCAGAGACTCAATTCACGTATTATGTCTATATGTGTCCAATTTATTTTATAGCTCCCAATTGTCTTAGGGGAACATCTGATCAAGATATAAATAGAATTCTGAAGCAATCCCATTCCTTTGTACCTTGCAAGCTTAGACTATGTCACCTTAGTTATACAGCAAGAATACAAAATGAATATATTATTCAAAATTCGGATATATGTTGACTTTATAGCTGCAGCACAAATTCTATGTGCAGATTTCAGTGAATCAATAATTAACACAAATGCAATAAATGACCAAGGCCAAGTGGAGAGTCTGAAAGAAAAAAGGTTAGATTACAACTTATTTGAAGGGACATCACAAGGTAGATAAAGTAAAATTGCATCATTCAGAGTAGAAATGGACTATGAATAACATGGAAGGATTCCATTTTCAGCTTTTTCACAAACTGTGTGAAACTAAACAGATAATTTGACCTCTTTAGGCCTCATTTTCCTCTAATGTAATGAGATTGAGTAAGAGGCTACAAACTCTAAGACTATGAAGCCATAACATGAATTCCAATAACAAGCTATGAGAGGCAGTTTGTGGGAAGCATTAAAAGTGCGCTAAAAAAAATCAGCAGAAGAATCTGGTGGACATTAAGAAAAGCAATCCAGGGCAAAAGGATCCCTGATACTTTCCAAAGGTTATCTTTGGAGCAGAGTAGAGAAATCAGGCTAATTAATAGTATTAGGGTTGGAAATGAGGAAGGAGCAGGCCATTCCAGAAAACGAGTAGAAAAAGCTAGAAGAGCAAGATACGTATTTAGTGGTAAATAAACAGAACATTTTAAGAGAAAGAAGCTTTTTATCAGGAAAAGCAGGGAGGATAAACATGGCTATGTAGACTGGAGAAAATAGCATGTGGGAGGCCTTCAATGTCATGGTAAATGAGCATTTTGAGAAACATTATTCATACTTCCTTGTTTCCAATTTATAGCTGGAAAAATACTGTATCTTTTAAGGGTAAGATACTTCTTAAAAATACTGTGTGCCTCCGAATGTTGTTTAAAATAATAGGACTCTTCATCTTGACAGGAGAGTATGTGAGAAAAATATTGGTTTTATTGTGACCATATCCACAATTAATCTGGGTACAGGGATTATTAGTATTATTTGTTAAATAACACTCAGGAAAAAGGAGTCCAATAATTAAAACTTATTTCTTTGGTAACAATATTTAACAGTACCCATTTTTTTTTCTAAGCAAAATCTGTACAAATTTCTTTTTTCAAGAAATGTCTTTAAAATGTCAGTGGCTTTATTGAAGTCAGAAACTATGATATGACAAATGTCATTGATTATAAATTAATTTTCTCTCATTGACTCTTACGTTCAATTATGTAGATGGCAAGTACACTAGAAATGGCTATTTTTCAGTTCTCTGGATGTTGAAAACCTCAATTTGGAATCTGGGGAAAAAAATGAACAAAAACTTTCATATTTTCACTTCCTGCTACTTATAAAAAACAGAAAAAATTGACATTAACTGAAAATTTAGATAATGTATGAGGCAGGCTAGGATTCTGCTCAGTTTGCTATGCACTTTTAGGCCCACAGTGATAACAATATTTTGTCATAAAAGGAAGCAGAAGAGATTAGGAAACCCAGAGACAGCTGATAAAATGGATTACAAGGATACATCATACATGTAAATATTAACTTTTCTGTTCACATTGCACCCTATGCTTCTTGAATTAGAGCTTTTAAAATTAGTGACATAATGGGAAAGGGTGCTGAAATTAAAGATACACATACATAAAACAAATAACTGATATAATGAATACAAAATAATATTTTATATCCCTCATCTGTAAAATACATGTGGATGCATTTATAGTTAATGCTAATGGTAATTTTGTATAAACATTAACTCAAAATAATTAAATATTTTATTTATTTATTTACTTACTTACTTATTTTGAGACAGAGTCTCACTCTGTCACCCAGGCTGTAGTGCAGTGGCATGATCTCGGCTCACTGCAACCTCTGCCACCCAGGTTCAAGTACTTCTCCTGCCTCAGCCTCCTGAGTAGCTGGGCTTACAGGTGCACTCCACGATGCCCAGATAATTTTTTGTATTTTTAGTTGATACAGGGTTTCACCATGTTGATCATGCTGGTCTCAAACACCTGACCTCAAGTGATCCACCCACTTCAGCCTTCTGAAATGCTAGGATTACAAGTGTGAGCTACTACTCCCAACCTCAAAATAATTAAATATTTTTTTAAAAAATTACTTCTTTAGGCTCTACTTGTGTCCCTGAAAAAAATTTTAATTTAGTCATATATTTGAAGTCTTATGAATAGAACTCAACTTATGGGGACAGGACACTGCAAAGACAGTAAAAATGGATGAGGATTTAGGGAAAGGATCTCAGAGGGCATAAGGCCATTGCATTACTTGATTATCAAAATAGACATAAGAAATTGGAGGAAGTCTATACTAAGGAGGTTTAATATGACAGATGGGACAGAGGAGTGAAAATCTGGATTGTGGAGGAATATGGAAAATTAGCCAACTACCTGCCTATTCACTCTGTATCCTAAGTAAGCTAAGGGGTCTGGGTTGAACTGCAAGGTGACATTTCAGGAGAAGGCTTAGCATGATATGAAGATTCCAGCCCTCACACTCTTCCCTTGTTACCCCCTAAAATGAGATTTGGGTAGAATTTCCACCTCCAGAGTGGACAGTGGAATACAGCAAGGAGACTAGACTAAAGTTCAGTTTTATATGACACTTTCAGCAAGATTATAGTAGAGTTATGGTAAGATTCAATGGACATGTAAGGGCAAGAACCTTAATCCTGGCATACTGAACACTGGGAAATTTACAATGCTAACTCAAGGACAACTGACAAGCTCATACATTTTTCAGCCTGTTACCTGAAATGGCACAGGAAATCGGTATGGTTCTGTGTATCTTTGAAAATAATACATCCATCTTTAAAGAGTTGAGCTAGAATGTCTGTCCCACATACAAATTTTAGGAAGTAAAACAGGTTTATCCCACCAATTTTGAATATAACTCCACAGTTACTCAGTTATTTTTTTTTCTTTTCTGGGCTCACCCACCTACCACACAAATATACAATGATATTTATTATTCTGTTGGTGTTTACTCTGTTTTGATGACTTCCTAACTTCACCTCCTGTTAGCCTTGCTGTGGAGGGCAGGAGCATGACAACAAGAAAAGAAAACAGACTTCGGTGTTAGATTTTGGGTTTGACTTTCAGCTCAGTGTTCACAAGATGTGAAACATTATGGAAAGTTAAAACCTAGCCAGGGTTTATTGAGAATTACTGCCTGGCATTGTCGCAGGTGGTTTATAGAAACTAAATTTACCCTAAAAACATTAAAAGGTAGGTGCTATTTCTGAAAAAAACCTGGTCACAGAGAAACATTAACTAATTTGAACAAAGTTAAGCAGCAAGAAAGTGGCAGAGCCAAAATAAAACCCAAGCCTTTTAAATCTACAGCACTCTTTTTAAAATTCAATTTATTCATTAAGCAATCTGTGTCTCAGGTTCTTGTAGACAGAATGAAGACAATGATGAACGCCTCCTCAAATATATGGAATAAATAATATAATGTGCATAAAAATTACTGGCATCTGAAAGACACTCATACTAATTTGTTCTCAATTCTTTCTACCAATCAAAAATACCTAGAAATAAATACAAAATATATTGATTAATCTGCTATTTAAAGGTAGCCAAGAGTACCTTTAAGAGTTTTTTTTTTTTAAGAAAGCTATCCTAGGATAGTATTTACAAGTTTGTATTCTTGTATATTTCATTTTCTTACAGTTTATTTAAAATTAACATTCAAATCCTGAGGGTGCTGTTCTTTTACTATTTCCTAAGCCTGGAAAGATAGAATATTATTTTAACTGTCCACAGTATTTGTATCTTGTTGCAGACTATATACTTTGGAACTTGTTTTATGTACCCTAAATTCTGCTATAAGGAAATGTTATCTGTTCTGATTTGATAATGAGTATTGAAATAATTATATTATTTATGCTACAATTGTAAAATTGCTCATTTGGAGGCTTAAAATTCGATATTATTATTGATTGAGAGTACTCCATTGTGAATTCAAAATGCACTTGAAATCTCATTTTATGGAGATATGTAATTTTCTTACCTTTTTGTTGCTAGCTATCTGACAGCTTATATTGCTTCTGATAATGGCAGGTTTGGGTGCATAGCTTGTATTCATTTTTCAACCTGTAACTTTAATAACTCTGAATTTTGTTCCTAGTTGTAGTGATTTCCTATGTGTACCCTTTGTGTTGAAATTGAATATTTTTGACATGGAAATTCCTTTTATTTATTCTTGACCACATCTCTAACCTCTCTATATATCAGAACATGTCTCTTTTTATTTTAGCACGTATATTCATCTCTTCAAAGTCACACTTGATCAGGAATGGTAATTAACATAATTTTTCCACTTCTTACTCCAATTTTGGGTCATTCGTGAAATGTCATATGTGAGATTCTTGCAAATTCAATATTTAGCCGCAAACATGTAAGGAATGCATGAAACAATCATGAAAGATTTTCCAGTTTATGATTCAGCTTTCTATACCATTATTTCTGATTTTACAAAGTCTCAAACATTTAGACAAAGAATTAAGATGTTCCTGTCTCCATGAAGCTATCTAAAATAATTTCATTTGTCTCACATTATTGTGAATAAAACATTTAAGACCCTCTGTTGTATAGACGTTTTGTGAAACTGCATTCTCTCTCCAGAAAGTATCTGTCTAGAAAGACAGAACATTCTCTAATGGCTTCAAACCGTTTGTTTAGCTTCTCTCTGAAAAGTGACAGTCTCTTTTGTGCTTAGAACAAATCCCCAGCCACATTCTTCCAACAGGTGCATTAGTGCTGGAAGATTGTCAGGTGGATAATGAGAATTCAGTGACTTGAGAAGTCATGTCATATTTCCGAAAATGATAGAAAGTCATTTCCCTCTCCTTTCCCAGAGTGGATGTCTTATTTTCCTGCCACTCTTCTGGCATCACATTAGCCACACGTTTCTTGATCTGGTCAGATTCATCAAATGAATGATTTTCCTCAATTATGTGACAGTTTATATTGTCCAAACTTGTCATGAGCCCCACTGATTTTTTTACAAAGTTTCCACAATATGCCCAATGCTCTTAATCCACCACTGCAACTCAGTAAGAGGTGTAGGAGTCACGATGGAAACATTGATACCTAGAAAAGCTTTCTCCCACTTTGTTGCATCAGAGGAACTCCTGTTCATTCTTTAGATTTTCACACCAGGGGTCAGCCTATTCAGGAAGCTTCCCTGGATTTCTCTATCCATGTCCACCCACAGTCTCAGGCTGAGGATAGCTGTTGAAAAAAAAAATTACGCTTGAAAGCAGTCTGTGTACTCACCTATCTAGGGTGCCTGCTTACAGTGGTACCCAGCAAGTTGTTTAATACATCATCTAAGGAAGGTGCTTATCTTTTACTATTTTTTCATTTAGTGTTTTTCTTTTGTTTTAGGATAACCTTCCTAACTTCCAACCTTTCTTTGAGTACTTCATTTCTGTCTTGAATGAGGTGCTTTGTATCCTCTGATGATTCCTTTCATTCTAACATTATGTTCCCATTTTATCTATGTCATACCTTTTCTTACCTCCTTAGCTGAATGCTGAGATTGGAGCAGGATTATCAGCTGTCTCAGGAATGACATCAATGAAATAAATAGGAAGCAATCTATTAAATGTTATGATCAACAATATGAAACTGTTTTCAGATGTAGTGAAGAGTTTAGAGATAATTTGCTGATAAAATCTAAAAAAAAGCATGAGAATAACAAAAAGAAAGTATTAAGTGGACACTTAAGCAAATGACATTCTCAGAATGTATTATGCAGCTCACTTGTAAATGCTTACTCTAATAAATATAACACAATATTTAATAAATTCTATAATTTGAAAAAGTACTGAATATTGTACCAAAATATTAATATGTAATATAACTATATGGGAATGATTTGAGAGTATAGCTGTAAATATGAAAGTATTAATAGAAGAACAAAGTTATAGTTAGTAAAGAAAGTAAAATGTGTATAACTTTTTGAAAATGAATAAATTTAAGTATATTTGAAATAAAATTATCAATATCAGAAAAATACTTAAAACTTTTTTTAATTATTAAGATAGGATGTCTTCATAAATCAGGGAACTGGAAAGAAAGAAGAGATGCTTGAAGTTTTATCAAGAGACTTGCAGTGCTATATGAATATTAATAAAACAATGTGCATTATTTTATAGCAATTGACTTTCTTTAATGATCCAGAATACATGTGCAGGATGTGCAGGTTTGTTACATAAGTAAACCTGTGCCATGGTGGTTTGCTGTACCTATCAATCTGTCATCTAAGTATTAAGCCCAGCATGCATTAGCTCTTATCCCCATTGTTCTTCCCCACCCCACCCTCCCCCAACAGGCCCCAGTGTGTGTTGTTCCGTTCCCTGTGTCCATGTGTTCTCGTCCTTCAGCTCCTACTTATAGGTGAGAACATATGGTGTCTGGTTTTCTGTTGCTGCATTAGTTTGCTGAAGATAATGGCTTCTAGCTTCATCCATGTCCCTGCAAGGGACATGATCTCATTTCTTTTTATGGCTGCAAAGTATTCCATGGTGTATGTGTACCACATTTTCTTTACATAGTCTATCATTGATAGGCATTTGTGTTGATTTCATGTCCTTGCTATTGTGAATAGTGTTGCAGTGAACGTACGTGTGCATGTATCTCTGTAATAGAATGATTTATATTCCTTTGGGTATATACCCAGTAATGGAATTGTTGAAAAATTCACTTTTAATCTATTGTCTTTTTCTGATATTATTGTCTAAGATTTTACATTTTAGTTAAAAATATTAATTTTATAATAAACTATTTGAGAGGTATATAGGTTTATAAAGTTCATTAGTCTAATTTTTGAAATCTGCTGTGTGTATATAATCTATTATGTTCAAGTAAATAGGAAACTAGAAAATAAGTAAGAAATAAAACTTTTCTCCAAGTCCCCTCTTATCTAATAGGATTGCATGTATGCATGTGTGTATGTTGAATGTATTTTGTGTTAGCAGAATAGGATGAGCATATAAATATCTAACCAAATAAAAAATACAAATGAACAAACTATGTCATATATACACGGCAATTAAAAATATCTTTAGTGCCTATGAAGGCAAAAACATTTTTTTGGTTCTTCCTTTATGCTCAATGCAACTGAAATTTTTTGGTTATTTTTCCTTTTTTTTTTACATGTCACATGCCTCCCTTATTATCCCTCCAAGCACTAGTGCCTCCTCAGGTGAGTGAGATACAAGCCATTGAAGCAGCTTCTATCCTTCAAGGAATGTATGATATTTTCAAAGAAATCAGTGATAAATCATTTAATTTTTCCTGCCATTTGTTTATGGCTGAGTTAAAAGGTGTACCTTTCACAGCTTAAGGAAGTGTTTTGGATTCACAGACACTTCTAATAGTGCATGTATTAAGACAAAGGAGGAGGAGGGTTGGAGAAGAGGGTAAAGGTGGAGGAGAGAGAAGAAAGGAAAGAAAAACTAAGACACTATTTTAAATAAGAGGCAAACCAAGAGAAAACTATCTTACTAGATTGCGTTCCCAAAAGTGAGGTTAGTGTTTTATTTGAAAAAATTTGCTGTGTGTTTATAAATTTATTGTGATTCTGGATGCTTGAAGTTCTTCCACAATATCTTACTTGTATTTCCTTGGCCACTTCTTATTTCCCTTCTAACTCCCCTCCTTTGCTCTCTCATTCTCCTCTACATATCCTCCTTCCCATTATTCTCCCCCCTCTCTTTGCTTTTCTGTCCCCTTCCCTCCTCCTTCCTTTGTAACCCCATGAATACCTCCATCAGACAGTGATGCTTTCAGACATTATAATAGGAAGAGCACAAGGCATTTTTCAGTTTATGTTGAGGCAGCCTGCTAAATTGCAACTCTTTGAGAGAGCATCTTCCCAGAGAGCTAGTGTGAGACTTTATATCCAAATGCTGCACACCTGCCATGCTCCTTAGACTAAGTGAAGATAATCCTTCAAGTAACAGCCTGTTGATAAGTATTCCCAGGTCCAAAATGCAACCCAGATTCTAATTAACCTGATTAAACCTGTTGTGCGTGACTCATCTTTTTTTTCCTTTGATCAAGTTGTCACTATCTATTTGGAAATTCATCTTTTTTCATGTTATTTACTAGCCAGATGTGTCACAACTAGAATCAACATAAAGCATCTACTTTTATGTTTCTATAATCTTCCCTGGTGCCATTACTTTTTTTATATGTCAAAAGCAATGACATTCTCAACAAGCTTGAGATCAAACAGTGTAATTATGGCTTATCAGTGTCTAAAATCATTTATACAGAATGTGTGCAGATTCATGGTGTTCATGAATCCTGGTTCAGACAGCCAGGATTAAAAAGAGCACACTGACTAATAAACATATTTTGTATATTTTTTCTCATATGTGTGAGCAAAAAAATGATCTAATGGAAGTAGATAATAGAATTATATTTACCAGTGCCTGGGAAGGTTGGAGACGGGAATAAAGAGAGGTTGGTTAATGGGTACAAACATACAGTTATAAAGAAAGAATAAGTCATAGCTTTTGATAGTAGAGTGGACTGATTATAGTTTACAACAATATATGGTATATTTCATAATAGTTAGAAGAAAAGATTTGAAATGTTCCTACACAACGAAATGATAGGTGTTTGAGACAATAAATATCAATATACCCTGGTTTGATCATTACACATTGTATGCAGCTATCAAAATAACGCATGTATCCCATAAATGTGTGCAATTATTATCAATTAACAATTTAAAAAATAAAAATGCAAGTTGTCAAATTGTATAATTCACTCATGTAGAATACAAAAAGTGAAAATTAAAAGCCAAAACAAGAATTCATTCTTAATATTGGCCATTCTGCAGACCATGCTCATAGAAGAGATGACCTACATAGAAGTGCAAACACAAAGCCTTGCACCATTTTTGTTACCTTAAACATTCATTGCAGAAGCTTAACTACCATGTTTTTACTGATGTTCAACATGCAAATCATTTATTATTGTCTTAAATATTTCAACAATGAAGAGCAGAAAAAATAATACAAGGATTATACTTTTACTTTCACAGTAGCTCCAACCTTGGTAAAACATGTGTTTATTGTTTGGTTTTGCTTTTTTACGATTTTTGACAGATAAAGCATAATAGGGGATTAGATACAAAGAACTCAGTTATTATCTTTGGGTAATAATGCAGTATGAAAAGTAAATTTTGCATATATCTTTTTATTTTATATGTAGATCTTCATATGCATATGTATTTAAATATATATTCATTCAAATAATTATTTTAAATATTACAATGAATAGTGTTGAAATTATTATTCCTCAAACTAACCCATTATAAATAACTTCCATCTACTGAGCATATGAATATCCTTAGTGTATTGATACAAGCAATTTTAAAAACAAGCATTATCTTTAAAATTTGAATATTTAAAGATTCTCTGACACTGTTAGTCTTCTTTCAATTACATACCTGCTGGCATTTGTGTACTAGGATATATAATACATAATATATATGATATATATAATATAAATAGCTACAAACTTGTACATATATACATCTATGTCTTCATAGTATCATTGTTCATAATAGCAACAAATATAGAAATGACAAAGATATCTATTGACAGAGAAATAACAAGTAAATTTGGATGCAGCCTTAACAATATTAGAAAGTAATTAATATGGCTGGGCGCAGTGGCTAACGCCTGTAATCCCAGCAATTTGGGAGGCCGAGGTGGGCGGATCACAAGATCAGAAGTTGGAGACCAGCCAGGCCAACATGGTGAAGCCCCATCTCTACTGAAAAACCTGCCGCCATCAACTGGTAACGTGAGTTCCTCATTGATTTAGCATTCTCTTGCTAGATAATGTATTCTTACCACACAAATATATTTCTTAGATCTACTTTAAAAATATTTATTCAGTCTTATGTGATTTGCTTTTTGTTATATCACTGTATATTATCACATTTAAATTTATTCATATTTTGCATGGAGACTTAGTTTAATAATATATATTCATTTTATTTATTTATTTATTTATTTGAGATGGTGTCTTACTCTGTCACTCAGGCTAGGGCTCAATGGCACTGAGTTGGCTCACTGCAACTTCTGCTTCCTGGGTTCAAGCGATTCTCTTGGCTCAGCCTCCCGAGTGGCTGGGATTACAGGCACCTTCCACCAAGCCTGGCTAATTTTTGTATTTTTTAGTAGAGACATGGTGAGGGTATTTGGATTTTCTCTCTTCTTTTCTTGGTTAATCTTGCTAATGGTTTATCAGTTTTACTTTTCAAACAACAAGGTTTTCATTTTATTTATCTTTTTAATTTTGTTCATTTCAATTTCCTTTAGTTCTGTTCTTATCTTGGTTATTTCCTTTCTTCTGCTAGGTTTGTGTTTGGTTTGTTCTGGTTTCTCTAGTTCCTTGAGGTGTGACCTTAGAATGTCAGTCTGTGCTCTTTCAGTCTTTTTGATTTAGGCATTTAAGGCTATGAACTTTCCTCTTAGCACCACCTTTGCTGTATCCTAGAGGTTTTTGTAGGTTCTGTCATTATTTTCATTGAGTTTGAAGAATTTTTTAATTTCCATCTTGATTCTGTTTTTGACACAGTGCTCATTCAGGAGCAGGTTATTTAATTTTCATGTATTTTTTTCATGTATTGTCATGTATTTTGTGTGGTTTTAAAGATTCCTTTTGAAGTTGATTTCCAGTTTTATTCCACCATGGTCTGAGACAGTGCTTGATATAATTTCAATTTTCTTAAATTTATTGAGGTTTGTTTTGTGGCCTAGCATATGGTCTATCTTGGAGAAACTTCCATATGCAGTTGAATAGAATGTGTATTCTGGGGTTGTTGGACAGAATGTTCTGTACATATCTGTCAAGTCCATTTGTTTCAAAGTATTAAATCCATTGTTTCTTTTTTGACGTTCTGTCTTGACCTGTCTAGTGCTGTAATTGGAGTACTGAAGTTCCCACTATTACTGTGTTGCTGTCTATCTCATTTCTTAGGTCTATTAGTAATTGTTTTATAAATTTGGGAGCGCCAGTGTTAGATGCATATATGTTTAGGATTGTGATATTTTCCTGTTGGACAAGGCCTTCACCATTATATAATGTCTTTCTTTGTCTCTATTAACTGCTGTTGCTTTAAAGTTTGTTTTGTGTGACATAAGAGTAGCTACTTCTGCTCGCTTCTGCTGTCTATTTGCATTTAAGCCATTTACATTCAATGTTAGTATTGAGATGTGGGGTACTAATCCATTCATTGTGCTATTTGTTTCCTGTATACCTTGGTTTTTATCAATGAATATTTGATTTATTGAAGTTTTAAAATTTGTTTTTAAAAATATGCCAACATTTTCTTCTTGTGTTTATCTTTTTTTCTGTTTTGATTCAGAAATCCTATTTGCAAAAACATAAAAACCAAAAGAGAGCCTACACAGCCAAGACAATCCGAAGCCAAAAGAACAAAGCTGGAGGCCTCACACTAACTGATTTCAAACTATACTATAAGGCTACAGTAATCAAAACAGCATGGTACTAGTACCAAAACAGAGATATAGACCAATGGAACAGAACAGAGGCTGTGGAGGCAATGCCACATGTCTACAACCATCTGATCTTTGACAAACTTCACAAAAAAAAGCAATGGGGAAAAGATTCCCTGTTTAATAAATGGTGTTGGGAAAACTGGCTAGCAGTGTGCAGGAAGCAGAAACTGGACCCCTTCCTGACACCTTGCACTAAAATTAACTCCAGATGGATTAAAAACTTAAACATAAGACCTAACGCCAGAAAAACCCTAGAAGAAAACCTAGGCAAAACCATTCAGAACATATGTATAGGCAAGGACTTGACTTCATGACTAAAACACCAAAAGCATTGGCAACAAAAGCCAAAATAGACAAATGGGACCTAATTAAACTCCAGGGCTTCTGTACAGAAAAAGAAATAATCATTAGAGTGAACAAGCAACCAACAGAATGGGAAAAAATTTTTGCAATCTACCCATCTGACAAAGGGCTAATATTCAGAATCGACAAAGAACTAAAACAGATTTACAAGAAAACACACAAACCCATCCAAAAGTGGGCAAAGGATATGAACAGACACTTTCAAAAGAATACATATATGAGGCAACAAACATAGGAAAAAATGCTCATCATCACTAATTATTAGAGAAATGCAAATCAAAACCACATTGAGATACCACCTCACACCAGTTAGAATGACAATCATTAAAAAATCTGGAGACAACAGATGCTGAAGAGGATGTGGAGAAATAGGAACACTTTTACACTGTTGGTGGGAGTGTAAACTAGTTCAACCATTGTGGATGACAGTGTGGCACTTCCTCAAGGACCTAGAAATAGAAATTCCATTTGACCCAGCAATCCCATTACTGGGTGGATACCCAAAGGATTACAAATCATTCTATTATAAAGACACATGCACATGTATGTTCATAGCAGCACTGTTTACAGTAGCAAAGACTTGGAACCAACCCAAATGCCCATCTGTGATAGACTGGACAAGGAAAATGTGGCACATATACACCATAGAATACTATGCAGCCATAAAAAATGATGAGTTTGTGTCCTTTGTAGGGACATAGATGAATCTGGAAACCATAATCCTCAGCAAACTGAAATAAGAACAGAAAATCAAACACCGCATGTTCTCACTCATAGGCGGGTGATGAACAATGAGAACACATGGACACAGGGAGGGGAGCACCACACACTGGGGTCTGTTGTGGGGTAAGGAAGGGACAGCGGTGGGGTGAGTGGGGAGGTCAGGGCAGGATAACAAGGGGAGAAATGCCAAATGTAGATAACTGGGGCGGGATGGAGGCAGCAAAGCACATTGCCATGTGTGTACCTATGCAACAATCCTGCATGATCTGCACATGTACTCCAGAACCTAAAGTACAATAAAAAAAAAAAAAAGAAAAGAAAAAAATAGCTATTTCTCATATGCAGTATTGATTTTTAACAGGGTCATTTATGCAATTCATGAGGGAAAGAAAGTTTTCAATGAATAGCATTGACACAATTCAATATTGTAAAAAATGAGCCCCTATTTTTCTATCTTACATTTTAAGAGAGTTATTTTGAGATTCATTGTAAACATAAACATAAAAGCTAAAGCTAGTGGCTTCTAGCAGCAAACAATATAATAGCATTACAATTTTAGGGTGAGCAAAAATTTCTTAGAGAAACCACACAAAGGATTAACCAAAGGAAAAAAAAAAGTTAAAATACTAATGATAAAATTATCATGATTAAGTAATATAATTATAATAATTAGAAAAGATAAGAACACATAAACTATGGTGACTTTTATTTGTTAATGTAGTTTTCCAAGTAGCAAACTGAACACTAGGCAATTGGCAGTACTCCAAGATTCAGTAAAAAGTATAGTAAAATTAATCAAGGGGAGTGTTGGCCAGAGCCATGAGGACAACTTTTGAGTTCTGCCCAATGAGCAGAGCAACAATGTCCATTTTCAGTTCTGCATAGCTGGTGCTGAGTTTGAACAGGTGCAATAGCCTAGTGGATAGCATCGCATTTCAGTTTAGATAAACCATCTATAAAACAGGCCCAGGCATTTAGGAAAATCTAGCCAGCTATGCTCTCGAATATACCATTTTCAGTATACAGGTACATTTTGATGGGCCTTTTCCATTTTGATAGTCATTAAGTCTGAGTTGAGCCACCCTAAACTGGGAATATCAGGCCAGAGGGCTGGGCCCTCTGGGGACAGGCATTCATTCTAACAAGAGCACAGTAACTATCTAATAACTGTTTTCTGGGGATGTATCTTATAGCCATGTCATGGAAGGGATGAGTCAAACGCTCACAGTGGAGAGAAGACAGGATAGAAGCTGATGCCCACTGCCAGAGGCTCCACATCAATCATGAGAATCCATTACTCAAAGTAGTATTTAGCGTTGTAGGGATCCGAAAGTACAAAATCATGCTGCAGTTCATTAAACAGTTTGCAAGGTAACCTGTGATTTGGTCTCCAATCAAAGAATGCTAATTTACAGTTTAGCCAATATAAGAGACCAAATATTATAAAATGCCCAAGTGAGGCACAAACTGTCTCCAAAACCTAGAATTTTAACCAAGTGCTGGGTCTCCTTTTAGCAGTGTTGTGGGAACAAGATAGAGCAATTTTCTTTGAATGCCATAGGAACTGACACTTTTGAAGCCACCCACATAGTCTCAAGAATATTTACTTGGTGAGTAGGCACCTGAAATTTATCAGGGTTTATTAACCACTCCTACTGATGGAGGAAATATACCACCACAGTCAGCACCTTTGGGAATGAGACTGCCAACCTGTTAAACAACAGGACATCATTTATACTGTGTAGCTGAAAATGTTGGGCATCATAACTGTAGACATTCATGCCAAATTCTGACTCAGCCTCAGGTGGCAAATGGCATGAGTTTAGAAACCCCTGTGAGAATATCACAAATGTATATTAGAGACTTTGTCATATGAATACAAATTGGTCTTGGTTCTTAGGTACCTTTGGGATAGAAAAGAAAGAGCTGTCAGTGTCTATAACAGCATACCAAGTGTTTTCAGTTTGTGCAACATATTCAGTTATATTGCAGTATCTTCACAGTCTCAATATTTGCAAGAACTGTAACTATGGAAGTAAAAACTGAATTCAACTGGTTGTTACGTACTGTGAAACTCCAGGCTCCTTTATCTTCACAACTGAAGATATAAAGTGGTCTTGAGATACTGCATTTCATATATGGTTGTATTAAACATATATGGTTGTATCAATATATTGCATTTCATACTCTCTGTGCGTTGTGTTTAAGTCCCTAACAAGGCTATGATTTCCCATTCTCTTCTTAAGATACTATATTGTTTCTATTGCACCTCCTTCATGAGGACAGTGAGACAGGTTGAGGAGTGACTTACATGTTTTATTAGCAGTTCTCTACATGCCATGGTCACTAGTAACCAAATTGCTCTTTTATGTATAAGCATTTGAATTAGTCTGTTTTCATGCTGCTATAAAGGACTGGCCAAGACTGGGTAATTTATAAAGGAAAGAGGTTTAATTGACTAACAGTTCTACATGGCTGGGGAGGCCTCAGGAAAAGCCCCTAATAAAACCATCAGATCTCCTGAGATTTATTCATTACCATGAGTACAGTATGGGGGAAATCGCCCCCATGATTCAGTTATCTCTATCTGGCCCAGCCCTTGACATATGGAGATTATTACAATTCAAGGTTAGATTTGGATGGGTACACAGCCAAACCATATCAGCATTCATAGTACAATCATATAATACATCAACAGAAATAGTATGTGAGAAGTGGAACCACAGATAACATAAAACTGGCCCACTTGCTAGTCACCTTATCAGCTTTATAAACCTAGCAATCTAGGGCAGTATAAGCTTGCATACTAGATTTATTGTCTTCTCAAAATACTTTCTTTTTTTTTTTTCTCAGGGAAACAAACCTCTATGAGAGGGTCAAAACTTCCTTATGGCACTCAGGATCCACTACAAAAACAAAAACAAAAACAAAGCATATAATACTGAAAACCAAAAACATAATACTGAAACTTTTTAGTTTCTTGTCCAAATGCATCTCAGGTTGGCTTCATAAATTGCAGAAGAGGCTGAGTTCTTACTACTCTTTCTTAACAAGAATCATATACTTCCATCTCTTTGTCTTCAAGCAACCTGCCAAAAAATTAACACTTGGGTCCCAGTTTATGTTCATAGCAGTTGTGAAAATGTTCTCACAATGTAGCTGTGTGTTTTTGTAAATATGGTCTAAAATGTAGTCAGCGGTGGGGGGTGAGGGTAGAAGCATCTGTCAATCTAATCAAATCTGTGTACTAATTATAATAATGAGATAAACCCAAGGATGATTACCAGATCAGTGAGGAAATATCCCTGCCCAAAGTAGAGTTCGGACAGTCAGGGCACCATGTGCGCAATTGTCTTTATAACTCCTTTCTGGTACTCAGCTGCAAGCACCTCGATAGTGTCTCCTTGTAAGCACATCTGTTAACCATACAGTTTGATCAAAATGTTGCTGCTATTCTGGTGCACTTCTCCCAAATCGCATGAAAGAATCTCAGCCTTCATCTTTCCTTTTCCAGCATTCTGTGTGTCTGTCAACATCTATCCTTGTTACCAAACTACTAAAAACTGTTACACGTTTGATATTTTACCCTACTTGCAAAGTAACAACCAAGTTTGCCGTAGTTTTATGGATACTAGAAAGAAAAAAAAGATTCCTGTGTCAGAGACAAAGGACAGGTAATTATTCACTGCAAGATCAGTAGCCACGCACAGGCCAGCAGTTGTGCAGAACTGCTAAGCCACAGTTCCCACAGGGTGGTGAAAATATGGTCAACAGATCCTTGTATAGGCAGAGAGATATGTTAAAGGGGAAGAAACTTGAGGTTAGGAAAACTGAATTTTAAATACTAAACAGTAAGTTTGCCCTGGAAGGAAATCTTTTCTTTATTATATGGACAGGATGCAAATCTGCCCTTTGCTCCTGAGGTACACTATCTTTAATTTCCAAGGTTTTTCTATATACATTAAAATGATAGTCCAAAACAAAAGTAGTCAGTACTCCTGCTCCCAAACATGCCAAAATGAGAGAGGCCTATGGAGAATTGTCTCCCAACAAATTGATAAAACTTTTTGAGTCTATCTTAAAAGGTTAAACATACACCTTTCCTGTAACCCAGCAATTCTCCTCCTAGGTATTTATCCAAAAGAAATAAAAATAGATGTTTACAAATGCTCGTGCCAAAATGGTTATAGCAACTTTATTTATTGTTAAGCAAAACAACTCAACAGGAGAATGAAGAAAAAGAAGTTTACAGTAAAGTTATACAGTAGAGTACTCAGCAATAGGTGAAACTTGAAAATATTCTTTGGAAGCAAAGAAGAAAGAATGAGTATGTATGACTGCATTTATATGAAGTTCTGAAACAGACAAAACTCCTCTCTGGTGATAAAAAGTCTGTGTTTGCTGGGTGGTTTAATCTTAGGAAAGGGATTAAGCAACTTTCTGCAGTAACGTATCTGTCAAAACTTATCTAACTATATACTTAAGATCTGTGAATTTTACTATGTATGAATTACGCCAAATTAATTCTTGAAATTCAAAGTAATCTTTCAAAGTAATTTTTGCCTGCAAAAATGTTGGCTAAAATTTATTTTTTTAATGTCATTTATGCTTGTGTTAGACACTGTGTCAATGCTTTACAAATATCAACTAATTTAACTCTTACAGTAATATTACTATTATTATCCCCTTTTAAAAATGAGGAGGCTGAAGCACAAAGTGGGCAAATACTTACCCAGGATGTCACAGCTAGTAAGTAGCACAACAGTGACTTGAAACCGTGGATGCCAATTATTATTATTCTATATGGATTTATAATGTTGTCTTACCGTTATGGTTAGTGTAAGTGTGCCACACTTGAAGGAATTGATAAACACTTATTAACATGAAATAAGTCAATATTTATTACTCTGAGTTTCTTTTTAGAAATTTTTTTTTGCCATAAGTACCTTCTCATATCATCAAGATAAATTGTTTTTATTATCCAGACCTGTCTTTCCCAATAACCAGTAACCACTAGTCTCACATGGCTAGACTATTTAAATTTAAATTTAAAATGAATAAATTAGAATTCAGTCATTCAGTTACACTAGACACTTTTCAAAAGCTTAATAGCCACATGTGGCTGTGGGCATCCTACTGAACAGTACAGATATAGAACAGTTTCATCATGACAGAGAGTGCTATTGATAGTAGTAGAGTAGAATCATCAGATTCAAAGCCTGTTCTCAGGCCAATGACTTAGGCATTACCTAGGTGTCTACTAGAAATGTGGATCCTAGAACTACTAAATTAAAATCCGTGTCTTAAAAAGATTCTCAAGTTATTAAAATGCATATCAATCAATGTTTATAATTTGGTAGCAGAATTCACAGTGATTAAATGTGATATCAGTCTGATTTTGTAATTAAATTCTACTCCAGGTTTGATAATAAGTTTCTTATCTCTTCTTAGTTTATAATACCTTAAACAATCCGATATATGTCATGATAATTTGTACATGTAGCAAAACTACATTTTACAGTTTTATCACAATTTGGTGACATGTCCATGAAGAATTTACAATTCAAATATGTGTTGTAGTTTCATACGTGAGAGTAACTATCACAAATTTGGTTTTATGTGACTGCTACTCCCTGACTCCTCTGAGGTGTAGGATTCAGAATAATGGAATCTGGAAAAGAGCTGCTTCTTGTATTCAAGACAGCACTAAGAAATCAGATACAGAATTAATATAGGTGTTAGAATTTGATCCCAGATCTTAGAATCCAAGTTTATAATCATATTATATGTATTCTAAGGATAGCCACCTCTATACCTTCATTACATTGAAAAAAGTTGTCATTTTTTCATGCAATTAATGGTACCAAAGCAATAAGCACATATTCCAAGCATTTTTGTTATGTTTTTGATGAATTTAGTCTCTTTGTCTGTATTAACCATTTTATCTTCTAGTATTTTGGAAAGAAGCTTCATCTTTAAAAATCTAAAAAGATTTTGTTGTAGGTTGTAAAAAGCATTATATAGATAAAACTGATTTTTTACTTTATAGGAAAAACTTTATACCAGTTTCAAAAAAAAAATGCCCTTGAATTTAGTGCAATATAATTCAGATTTACTGAAGTATTCTGTACAGTGTTGTATCATATAAGCAATGACTGGTTGACATAAATTCATTAAAACATAAAATATTTAATAGATATTTTATCAATACTTCACAAATTGTTATGTTTTGTTTTCATTGCCTTAAGATAGTTAGACCATAATCATATACATTTAAATTACCAGAAACAATAAATATTCTACCAAATCTTTCTTCCATGTTGCCCTTCAGAAATTTTTCAGATTGAGGTTACTAAATTATAATGTATAATTAACTGCTTTTCTCTTCTATAATATTGCATTAACCTAGGCTAGAGCTAGTTGCTGAATTTTAATTTGAAGTTTTTTTGTTTGTTTTTTTGTTTTGTGTAAAAAGTAGGTAGAGTATTAGTAGGGAGCTGAGTTATTAATAACCTACTATGTGATAGGTACTTTTCCTATCTTCTCAAAAACAATGTGAAGTTATTATAATTATCACCAATTTTAAGATAAGGTGTGGATATTCAAAGAAGTAGCACAGCTGATGATTAAAATTTTGTAACAATATTTTATTGTGAAACCATTCTCCATTTTCTGTATTTTCCTACATTTTGTGCTTTGCATTCCCAACCACCATTTTACGAAATGCATAGAGAAGGAAAAACAGCTCAGAAACTACATCTTTCAAAAGTAGAGCCAGAGCTAATATGAACATATTCCAACTCCACAGCTGCAAGTAACTATAGGTTTGTTCAAAATGCTGAGACTATTTAATATTTTGATTAAATTATCTTCATCATCTTATAGAATAGATGAAGGACTATTGCTTTTAAGGAACTCATCATTTACTGAGTACGTCAATTGGATTAAAATATCCAAAATGTCCATCAAAATATTAAATAGGTTAAACCATATTACTTAGATCCACTTAAGGATATTCAGAGATACCCTTTTTACAACCTACAACAAGCTACAACACTTAAGGATATTTAGAGATATCCTTAAGTGGATCTAAGTAATATTCTTTAACCTATTTAATGTTAGACATTGTACTGAGTGATTTACATGTTTTATCTCAAAAGTATCATACCAAGTATGTCTATTTTCACTCTGCTGATAAAGACATACCTGAGACTGAGTAATTTATAAAGAAAATGAGGTTTAGTGTACCCACAGTTCCATATGGCTGGGGAGTCCTCACAATCACAATAATGGTGGAAGGCTAAAGGCACGTCTTCCACGGTGGCAGGCAAGAAAGAATGAGAGCCAGGAAAAGGGGAAACCTTTTATAAAACCATCAGATCTCCTGAGACTTACTACTACAAGCACAGTATGGGAAAAATGGCCCCCATTCTTCAACTATCTACCAACAGGTCCCTCCCACAACATGTGGGAATTATGGGAGCTACAATTCAAAATGAGATTTGGGTGGGGACACAGCCCAACCATATCAACAAGTTATATGAAATTGATTTCATAATCTCATTCTGCATATGTTTTGCATATGCTTCAAAGAGTTTAAGTAACCTCCTCAAGTTTATACAACTAGTAAGTCAAAGGCCAGTAGGCAATTATAACCCACTTTACTGTCAACAAAGCAAAGTCAGACTCTACCAAAGTCACAGAAAGCATATGGCTTCAATGTGAGTGCCAGTTGTGTTTTAGATGATTGCCCAGCTGACCTTGATTTTTGCCTTACTTTTATAAATTAGAGTCTGTTTATTTTTGAATTTGCTTCCAATTAAACTTTTCAGGAATATCAGTGAAGTGGTTGACAATAGGAAGAAAACCTGAGGAATGTCATTACTGTTCAGCCTGCTAGTTTCACCACCTATTAACTTTTGTGAAGGAAAGATCCATATAAATAAGGGTATCGGACATAATTGTCATGCTAATATCCTATCCCCGTGCATCCTTTTAATTGCTTGAATGATATACATATATATTTGGATCTGATATTTACTGAGGCTGATTGCTTAGTCTATTAACAGATAAATATTGACAGATGTCTGAGGGAGATAATGAGAAAAGGCATTTCTGAAGTTTCCAGTAATTTCATCTTAACTCATAAAGCCCTTTTGTTATTCAGGCTTAACTACTCTACAGAGATAGAAGGGAAAACAAGATGTCTTTTGTTATCCATATAATTACTTTCTTTATTTCTATATAATTACTTTCCTTAAAAATTACTGATAGAAGGAAAAAAGAGAGATATTCTAAATTCTTAACCTTTGCAACACACTTCCAACAATTTAAAGGGAAAATTCTTCAAATTTTTAATTCAGGACAATTTGGCAGTAACTTTGAAGGTAATTCACTTTCATCATAGAATAATTACAAAATAAATATAGATGGACAAAATAACTGCAGTTCTACAACTATTACTCAATGTCATATGTGTAACCTTGAACCACAGGAGTGCCTCCCTTCTACCATTGCCTCCCATTCTACTCATGCCATGCAGTCCCCCCACTGTGACAAACAGAATTTATTTTTTTGCTTATAGTTGCATCTTAAGAGATGAGCACTCTGCCTTTAATGAGCTCAAATATGCATTATATCATATACATTTGTATGTCATATGTATGACCTTGAGTAATAGTTGTAGAACCATAGTTATTTTGTCAATATATTTTATTGTATTTACTTTTATCTATATATTTTATATTTACCTTTATTTATTTATCTTTATATATTTTACCTTTATCTATATATTTTATTGTATTTACTGTTAGTATATTTTTCTAAATGTAATTTTTTTCTAATAAATATGGTGATCATTCAGTATATATAATTTGCATCCTCTTTCTGTTTTATGTAAATTGTAAATTGAATATAAATTTTTAAATTTGAATGCTCTATCAATTTTAAGTATTCTTAAATAGCCATGACTCCATGTACAGATTTCATTGTCATCTTGAAATAATATATATTTGTATCACTGAAAAAAATTACCGCATACAAATGAATGCTTATTCTCAAAGTCTAGGTTTTCAGACTATCTACAGGTATATTGTAAATTATACCTATATACAGATGAGAAAAAAATACTGCTAATTTTCTCAGATGTATTTAAGGGGCGACATACACTCATTCTCTGAATGTCTTAAATTGGGTAATACTAGGTTTAATTGTGTGCTGATGCTGAGGAAATAAAGAGACTGAAACAACTTCAGCAAGCACCTGGAATTGGTTAGTAATGGGCTGTGTAATTTTTTCCTGCATAGCTCTGCCAGCACAATCCAAACCTGCTTACTTGCAATGTTCGTTTTCACTTAAGGGCAGTCCAGAATTGCACACCAAAGAAGATCTGATGCCAGAACTCCACCATCAGAGGCAGCAAGGCTCTTCCCTGGCCTTGACAGGATCCCCAGGGTGAGTTCTATGATCTGCATGTGAAATTAGGTGTCTACAAGCCTCTTTCCAATGAATGGGCTTAAAAGCATTCTAGATGTAATATGTTTATAGATTGAGACCCCACTCAACAGATATTGAGCTCTTTTTATGTACAAGGCAGAGTGCTCATCTCTCAAGATACAGGTATAAATGAGAAAAATATATCCTGTTTGTCACAGTATGGAGACTGCATGAAATGAGTAGAATGGAAGACACTGGTAGAGGGGAGGCACTCCCATGGTTTAATCTATAATGCAAGGAGTGGTGGTAGTTTTTTTCTCTCCATCTGTTTTTTTAAATAGAAATTCCCACTAGAATGACCTGTGTAATTTATTTTAGAAAAGTAAATTTATCTAATTTCATTAAAAGTAGCCACTGCATTAGGGTCATCTAGAGACAAAGGAATCCCATTTATAATAGCAACCAATAATATTACCTAGGAATAACCTTAACCAAAGAAATAAAAAATCTCTACAGTAAAACTATAAAATGTTAAAGCAAGAAATTTAAGAGGATACAAAAATATGAAAAGATATTCTATGTTAATTGACTGAAAGAATCAATATTGTTAAAATATCCATATTATGCAAAGCAATCAACAGATTTACTATAATCCCTATCAAAATAACATGACATTCTTCACAGAAATAGAAGAAATAATAGGGTTAGGGTTAGGGTTAGGGTTAGGTTTACACCTGAAGCCAGCATAGCACTGATTATAGGAGAGAAGCAATCTGTGCAGCTCTGCTGCATGGAGTATGGAGAGGGATGGCACAAGCACTTCCTTGGCTGCCCCAGCTGGTGACTCCCTAGAGTTGTATGAATGCTATGTCTACTGAATCAGAGCCCAGCACAGCACCAGGACTTGCTCTGGACTTGCAAGCCTTGTGGCCTAGATTGACTTTCAAATTTATTTAGAATCCCAGAGCACTTTTTTTTTGGTGCTGGGCTTACTGGAACTCAAGTTGTGACTACTGAGATACATGATTAACTTCCCGTTAGGGCTGGTCTAAATGCTCCTTCCAGGGTTGCAGGCTGACCTCTGTCCTGTGTTCTTTTCCACTGTGACATGGCAGCACTGAGTTCCAATGCAAAATTTCATAATCAAGCATACAGATTGTATCTCCACACCATGTGGCTACTGCTGGGGTGTGGGAGAGGGATAGTATAGGTGATTAAAACCTGTCTTTCCTTCTCTCTTCAGTGCCTACTCTCTTCAGTGCTCACCTGACTTTTCCTTCTCATGAAGGTACTTTTTTGTGGACTTCTGTTCAATTTGGTGTTACTGTGGGGAGGGAAGGTCACTGGAGGCTTCTATTTAGCTATCTTGCTCTACCTCTTTGTCCAGGGATAAAAGAATTTCTTTTTTTATAGAATCTATATTCTCAAGTTTTCTGTGTATCATCCCTGGGCCTCCTCATGGCCCACTAAGACTGTACCTTTTATATTTATATTTGACAGTTTGAAAATGGATTATGTTAACAGCAGTTTGCTTTAGTGAGACAAAATGAGTGCTGTCCAGTCTCCTTTATAAGGAGCACCTTTGCTTATATCATAGGGATGTACCTAACCATGCCTCTTTGCCATTGCTCCGATTTTTATGTGAATGCTAAGTTTGATATTTCTCTTTTTCCATAATTAAAAATGAGATCATAATAAAGGGTGTTCCCAACCTCAGAGTGTTTTGAGGAATCTAAATATTACTTAAAATAGTCAAAGAGGAAAATAAATTCACAAGTGTAAGGCTATCTGGAGTGGTATTTAGCTGACCCCTCTGTGCCTCGTTGGAAACATGTTTCTGCAAAGTTGCTGGATCCATTGCTGTGTTCAGGTTCCTGGATAATATCTTCAGGTTTTTGCTCTTACTTGATATGTCTGTAATAAGCCCCAGTTTACCAACTGATGAATGACTTAATAGGAAAGAGAGAACAAGTGCCAACTTAAGAAAATCAAGGCGCTGCCAACAGAGAAAAGAAGGATTTTTCTTTTTAAGCCTAATTTGTGTTCTATAAAAAAAATTAGAGTGTGTATCTTTTCTCCCTCTTTCAGCTCAAGAAAGAAATAACTCCAAGTACCAATAATTCTCCTTAATTTTTTTCTTTCTTTACATGGAATGAGTAAAAATTACCCATTTGAACATCAATTACAAGTTGCTTCAGTGATTCCCAGGGAAGCTATATTCCTTTTTCTCTATACTACTGCAGAATGTTTCAAGGCAGCATAAAGACCTTTAGCAAAAAATATTTTTACTGCTTAGAGTTTATAAAGGAATTTTTAAGCTGCTAAAAAGTGTACACATTAAGTGAACTTTGACAAACCAGTTAGAATTGCCTGACTAAATGAAAAGTAATATTCTATGCCATAGAGAAAAAAAGTCACTTCTTTTTCCCACTCATCATTTTACACAGGAGAAAACTAATCTACAAATAGCCTAACATGTGGAGTGATGGATGTGAGAGTTCATCAATACATGCCAATAGCATATGTATAGCCCTTTGCTGATATCATAGGAGACAGTATAGTACATTAATGGAACTTTAATATCAGACTGAGAACTATTTTATATTACTATTTTCCCATCTTTTCATTGTGGGGCATTGTGTAAGTCATTGAAGACCTCTGAGTCTCATCAATAAAATTAAAGTATCAGTATCTATTTCTCATGTTATGAAATATAACTATAATAAATATAACAACAATAATTATTAAATGATAATAGATTCCAAGCATTCTTCTAAGCATTTTGCATGGATAAATGAGCCACAAACTCTATGAGTAAAGTGATATTATTATACTCATTTTACAGAGTAGGAAACTGATGGATAGGAAGAGGAGCAAAACATTGTGGTTTTGGGTGAATTTCTTCATCTACACCAAAGGGTCTATAGGATAAAACCTATTTGTTATTAGATGTTTCATATTAGATCTTTTCATGATACCTTGGATCTGTAGGGCTATTCTGTAAATAAAATGTGTCTCAGATCCCACCTGATACTTGATTTTACAGACACAAATACACACACACACACACACACAAACACACAGACACACATTTTGCTTTCTATTTCAAATTATAGTTGTTTCTTGTATGGTAGAAGTAATGATGCTGCACAATGGGATTGTTAACATAGAGTTGTACCAGTTCTCTTACGTGAGATAATTGGGTTACACATATCCACAGTGTACACAAGACTGTGCTAGATGCTATGACCTTGGAACTGAGAACTTTTTTGTAAGTTTCTTCTTTCCTGACAATCATTCACATCTATAATTAATCATAGATGGTAGGTAGATTGATGGCAGAGAAAAGTAAAACATAAATTTTTTATCTAGATATTCTTGTCCATTAATTTGGATAACATAATAAAACAGTATATGGGAAGAAAAGTTATTTTTATTCTTACTCTCCCTATAAAACAGGGACTCATTTATGCTTCCGGATTTAAACTTCTCATTATCTAGGACCATTGAAAGTAGGTGAGAGTGATTAAAAACAAGAAAGAACTAATGAAATTCTATTTAACTTCCAAGTGACATGTGTGTACAAACTGTGAATAAAGCTGTATTTCACATTTGATTTTAAAATTGCTGTTGTTAGTCTGTATTTCAATTATGCATAATTTTCCTGAAATAATATATTTAGCTTATAACTCCCAAAAGCTAACAGCTGTTGGAGATAACATTTTAATTAACAACCTTTGTCTCATTGAATTTTATACAGAAAAGGAAAAAGGGAATGTAAAGACAAATTTACCCAATTCTCTTTAATAAATGAGATATTTTAATATATTTGTACAATGCTAGATCCTAGTAAGGATGAGGGTTATTAAACCAAAATAATCCCAGCTATTAAGTAAAAAAAATCAGAAAACCCGAGTGCTAAAGCTGCATTTTACCAATTTATACTCAAAGTAAATCACAAGGACATGACTTCTTTAATGTGATTTATATCTAAAAAAGGGAAAACAGATAATAATATCTTAGGTATTATTAAACCAAAGAAATGCATAGAAAGGAGAGAATTAGAAAGTCTTCTCTGTTTTTACGTGTGTGTTTTTCTCGGTTCTAAATAAATGCTAAAGTAAAAGAGAAAATAAGATGTAAAGGAAGGAACCTAAATTTTGAAATTTCACCATTTTGTTAGCTTGGGTTGGATTCTGAATCTCAGTTTAATAATCTATAAATAGGCAAATAGTACCCACTTTACTAATGTGAAGCAGAAAATAGTATCACACATATACTATAGTTTGACCAAAATAAATCACAAGCACTTTGTTGTTGCTGCAGTTGCAACTTTTGTTATAATAATAATTATGATTATTATAATAATTATCATACTCTGAACTGAATCTTCTTTTCATGTTTCCTTTGTTACCAGGCCAATGACACTACACTTTTTGCTTTACTGTTCAGGGATCAAGGATAGTTTTAACAGCTGCTTTTTGGGGGGAAATGTGAAATAAAGTATAATTGTATCACATAATGTTTATGATATTTGGGTTAATGTCATACACATAAATGCACACATACCCCATGCATGCACATGAAAACACATGCATATCTCATAAACTTGAGAGTCAAAAAAATAGAAGGAAAGGAACTCATTACCATGGAGAATATCTTTTGTTCATGTATCTACATAAACACAAAAGAAAAAATAGTAGAAAAAGAAAATAGACAATTATATTACACTCCATCTACATCCCGTCTCTCATATTACATTCATTAAAAGGCAAAAAATGTAAGTAAGGTAGAAGACAGACAAAGAAAGCTTGGTTGATTCGAAATCACATAAAATCTCTAAAAGTCAAGAATCTGTTAGAATTATATTACAGAAGGAAGTTACAGACCAGGAAAGTAAAAGGTAGAGTTGGCAACAAAAGTGCTTAATAGCTCAAGGTGTAGATTCATAAAGCAAATAGGAACATATATTAGTGTCAAGTGACTGCAATAATAACTTGCTACAATCTTTGTTGCTTAAAGCCACCGAAATGTACTATTTCACAGTTCTGGGCCACAGAAGTCTGAAATCAGTATTGCTAGGCCCACGTCAAGGTGTTCTCAGGTCACACTCCTTCTGAGGCTCTAGGAAAATTAAAAGATTGTTTTTTGCTTCTTCTAGCTTCTGGTGGTTGCCAATATCCTTGGCTTGTGATCAAGACCTGCATTTTCAAATTTCTTTCTCCTCCATCCTCACGTCGCTTTTCTCCTCTGAGTACCTGTCTTCTTTATTTCTGTCTGTAGCGAATCTCCCCCTGCCTCTCCCTTATATGTGATTGCATTTGGGACCCACCAGATCATTCAGAATAATACTGGTCTATCAAGATTCTTATTTTAGTTCCATCTACAAAGATCCTTGTAAGGTAACATTTGTAGGTTTGAGGATTATCTTTAGGTGGCTATTATTTAGCTGTCTGCACAACCTATGTTTACTAAGCTTACCATTACTACATGTGCTATAGTGGAATTACTAGCAAGTGAACATAACGAAGGAACACTGTCCAGAATGAAATACTGCTATGAGTTTCCAAATCAGAAGGGCCCTTAAGTGCTAAGTTTTACAACATCAAAGATAAGAAAAAACATTCATACCATTCAGAAGTAGAAAAGAGACCTACACCTATACTTACACTCACACTAAAACAGCATTTCTTAAAATAAGTGAGCATTAAGTTGACTTGATATTTTTAAAATTTACCTAACCAAATTAAAGAAGAAAATAAAGCAATTTCTGCAAAATCCTGAGAGACTTAAACTTGAATTAATTTTTATAAGTATCAATTAAAATATTTTAATATATAAATAACAAAATACATGACTTTAAAAGCCTTAAACAATAAGATATTTTATTTCTTGTAACAGGAACTTCACAAGAAATGTTTCTATGGTGACTAAAACATGTTAGAGTCCCTTGGTCATTTTCTCTGGAAGAGAGGTTATAATTGCCCAGATTGCACTTGCACTGTCAATTCATTACCTTGGGTGGAAAGGGTGTCAGAGGTCCTAAAGCACCTTAGTAAATAGTGAAAGACAAAAATATGACTATCAGACTAGCAGCCAGCATCACATACCTCCTCTATGAAGGTAAGTATATTGTAATGGCATACAGGGAGACAAATAGACCAATGGACGAGAACAGTTAGGAGAGAGACACACAAATTTATGATTACCTAATATAGGGCAAAGTTTTATTATAGTATAGTTGAAAGGATGGTCTATTTAATAAAAAGTACTGGGATTGCGGGCCATCTATCTGTGCAGGCACACATGTACATAGGTAGTTATATATACATATATATATGAGCTATATATATAGTTACATATAATATTATTAATACTTATCATCATGCTAAAGAACAATTACAGATGCATAGCAGATCTAAATAATAAGGTAAAGTAAAACAACAAAACTTACAGACGAAAATTGTCTTCATGATAATATAGACAAAGACTTCTTAATTAGGACCAAATAAATCGTGATAAATTAAACTTATTTATATTTAGTAATAAACATAGTTTTTCATAAACACCGTTAAGAGAGCATAAAGGGAAACCACACAGTGGGAGCTGATATCTGCATTATACATAAGCAACAAAAGACTGATGTTTAGAATATAAGGAAGGTCAAAATTTAGAATATTCTAGGACATTTAGAAGAATATGAAGTATTCCTACAAATAAAAAAGACATACAACCTCTTTTCAAAGGACAAAATTATTTAAAAGACACTTCACAATAGAGCTTACAAGATAGCCAAGAAACATATGAAAAGGTTTTCAATATTATTTGTTATCAATAAAAGCAAATAAGTTCTATAATGCAATATCACCTCATCCAAAAGAATGACTGTATTTAAGAAGACTGACTGTCGTGAGGGGTAGGGTAGAAAAATTACATCCTGAGTACAAAGTTTAATATTTGGGTGATGGATACACTAGAATCCCAAATCCCCATCATTATGTATATAATACCCAACAAACAAGCACATCTGCCCCTCAAATCTAAGATGAAAATATATATTATAAAAAATATTAACTATCCCAAGTCTGACAAACATGTGGTACAATGAGAACTTCCTTTTGTTAAAAATAGAAATGTAAAATGATACAGTTTCTTGGGAATCCATTTACTAATATCTGCTAAAGCTGAAAAAAATGCATTTACTATCATTAATAATTTTATTCCTAGCTATATTCCAAATAAAATGTGTACCACAAAATATCTGTAAAAATGTTTAAAGTACAGTGAAAGCTTCAAGATGGCAACATAACCAAATATCCATCAAGATCAGACTGGATAAAGTAATTGTAATATATTCACATAATGAAATGTTATTCACCATTGAGAATGAAAAATTACAGGTACTTCTGAAACAATACCACTGAATTAGAAAAGCCAAACACAAAATAGTACATTTGTCGTTTTGTTTATATAAATTTTAAAAACTAACACATGGTATTATATTACATATTAAGAAAATGACTGCCCAAGGTACTGTTGTAACTCGAAGCATGAGGCAGGTTATAGGATGTTGAAAATATTCTTTTTCTTCATCTATTTGTGGTTCTATATGGAAACTTATAGTATTGTATTTTTATGATATGTACATTTTCCATATGGCTTCAGCAGGAGAATTATGTAAAATCATGTGTAAGAAACTAATAAAAGTGATTTTTTTTAGTTGTACAAGGCCCAAGAAAATTATTAACTGAACAATCCTCTCAGAAACCATTACTAGAATATTCATTAACACCGAAGGAAATGTAGCAGAAGAAGGAAGTAAGAAATTCAAAGGTAGAGCAATGAAATCAATTAGTAAAACATACTGAAAAATCCAATGGAAAGAAAAAGTTCCATCCATTCTGTAAACTATTTAAAAAACAAAGGCTTTATGTTTGTATTGTAACAGGACAGGATGGTGTCAATCATTACACTGATTGATTGTGTAATACATGACTTTATTTCATCAGCCAAACAAACAATCCATGAGTTTTATGAATTGATGGAACCCTAAAAGTGTGTTAAAATATATAATCAGTGTCAGTTTAATTTATGAAAGAGTAATTATTTGGGCTAACTAGTACTTTGGAAGTTGGTGATTTTCTGGCCATTGTTGTGAGGGGAATTCCTCACCCCAACTCCATTATCCACATACATCACTGTCAATTATAGCTGGATGTATGGTATATTTACAATATTATGTTTAGTGACATTAATTTGTAATACTCTCTGCTTTGTTAGAGTTTAACCTGCACTTCAGCAAGACAATTTTATACTAGCACTTTATTGTCAGAAAGCAAATTCACGTCATAAAACTACCAGGCTATATCTTACTGATCTTTAAGGTTTGGTTGCCTTTGCTAGGTCTAGGATGGGCCTAAAAGACACCCTAGTTTGTTACAAGTATAATTCTCCAGAGGTTTACGACAGCCTGGATTGCATTTCTATTGGTTTTAATGCACTCATCTTGAACTACGAAGACAGAGCTACTTTGATTGATTATAGCCCATTGTCCTTCTTGAACTACAATCAAATGTTCAAGAGTTGTTTGTGCATGTTTTCTATAATCAGTCCTTAAATTCCTGTCTGTTTCCTTGAAGGTATTCATAACAAAATTTGCCAACTATTTAATAGTCACTGAAGTGCCATGTACAGCTTTCCCTATTAATTTAATCTAATCCTGATATTAGAATTCTAAAGACCCCATTAAACACATTGCTATTTTTGAGGCCTGATAAGTCTTTCTTTATACTACAATAAAGTTTATTAGTAATTCTGAACAAGACAAAGTCCTAAGAAAATCCTCAGCTGTCATTTCCTTAGCTGGCTTTTTTATTGCCATCACTAAAGTTATTGTATTATTTTGTATTTATAATGCCAACATGTTAAGCTTGTAAAAATATTTAATATATAAAATTCACACTTGGGTATGTCTACATATGTGTGAAAGAAAGATGGATTGATAGATCAATCAATAGATAGATAGATAGATAGCTGTTAGGCCATATGTTTTTGAATTATGCTAAAGGGGAAACAAAGTTTTACAAAGTTGCTATGAGTCAGAATATGAATATTGGGTATTGGATACTGCCAAATATTTCACTTTATAATCTTTCATACCATAAAATTTCTAAGGTACAGCATCCATCAGTTCTAAACAAAAGGAAAAACATGTTCTAGCTTCAGAAATACACATTTAAATTATATTTAGGAAGGAGAAAAAGCATGTAATTTAATGACAAAATAATTTGCATTTATTATATCAAAGCATTATATATCACTAAGTTCAATAAAAGTTTCACATGTTTTTTAAAGAGTAAAATATACAACCAAAGGTAAATCCTTATTTGTGTCAGGAACATATTTATACCACTCAGGCTCTCAAGAATACATGCTTATGCTTATCTGTCCTTATGATAACTTGTTTAAAAGTACATTATAGAAACCATTGAGGGTTTCATTATCAGCTTTCTTTCTTTTTTTTTTTTTTCAGTTTTCCACATTTTGCCTGCATCTGGGAGCAGCTCAGCTGATTTTTTTTAGCTTAGTGTTTTTCATTAGGTTGCAGAAAAGCTCTTGACAGGGACAGTAGCCGTCTTTAAAGAGATGATGGGGGGCCTAAAGTTCTTTTTCCAAGTTCATGAATGTGGTTGTTGGCAGGAGGTTTCAATTCCTCCAACTTGGGTCTCTCCCAAAGCAAGTGATTCCATAGCAAGAGCAAGAGAGATAGAAAGTGAACATGTGCTTATAATGAAAACTGCACTCTTAAAAATATGCTTATCTTGTAAGTGATGGCCTAACTTTTGGCTTATGTTGTCAGTGCAGTGAGGAAGGGGAATGCAAAATGTATGAAAACCAGGAAAGAGAGACCACTGGGGGCCATCCTAGAGAGTGCCTGCTATAACATCCTTCCCAGTAACTCACTTCTAAGGAAAGGAAATTACAGACTAGCAGGGCCAACATCAAGACACACACACACACACACACACACACACACACACACACACACTTGTTTCTAAATTATTTTTCTTCTTTTCATAGCCAACAGAGGTAATATACATTCTTGATAATTAATTCTCTTATTCTTTTGATTTATTTGTGGGTGATTTGCCCTAGAATATTAAGCACAGTACCAATAACCTCGTGAATTCTCCAAATTTAATAAGGATTCCAGGTACCCACATAATGGCAACGTTCAAACAAACTTATCAAAGAAAACATCTACAATAGAAGAAAAATAAAAATAGCTCGTGCAGAGATCAAACCTCTAATTATTTCTAGGACAGACAGTTTTGGATTTCATGCTGCTAAATAGGTTAAAGAAAGAACTTGGATGGAAGAATTTTGAAATATTATCTAACGTGGCCTCCTGCCAAATAATTCAGGCTGTGAATTCATCAGATTGATGCAAACTAAGCAAGACTTAAATAACCAAACGGTCCCTCAAAGGACTGCCTTTTGGCAACGGCAATTTTGCATATTTTTCCTCTCTTTAGTTCATGTACAGCAACCATCTAAAAAGTAGAGCTACAGTGCACTTTGCCCATTCAAATAAAATAAAAATTCTAGATTTCTGTATAATAGGACTATCATAATAATACATGATTTGCTGCCTTTAAAATGAGCAACAGTAAATTGTTAAATATTGAGGTTTTCCTATAATATCTTTCTGTTCAGTTCCTGATCTCCAAACATATTATTTGGTGAAGTCCTCAATAAATCCTGATTGTATTAAATATTTGGCTTTTGATATTTTAAGAAATTTAGAAATTCAAGGTTGATTAATATCTTGAAATTCTTCAATAATGATATTAATGGCAAAAGTTTTATTTTTGACATTTCAGTCCTGACAGGGTAAATGTAATAATGACTTCAATATTCTGTAAAATTGCATATCAAATGCTAAGTATTATATGTTTTACTATTATTCATTTTATAAAGTAATGATATTTGATTCTGCTTTTTTTTAATTTTCTGTTTGATTTTCTTTATTTCCCATTTTCTCACTGACTATAAAATAGAATTAGGTACAAAATGTCCAGAAGAGTACAATGAAGTGAAACAAAGTAGAAGATAAAAGAAAGGGAAACTTATGTTTTCCTTTTGTACTGCTTGCATTTATTTAATTCTTGCATAAAATAATAAGGTGTGAATTTTATTCTGTATTTTATATGATCAAACTGGGACTCAAAGCAGGGTTACGGTAGTGAAATAACTTGTTGATTTTCACAAAACAAGGAGTGAAGAACCGTGGAGTCAAGGTCAAGTCATTCTGACCCCAAAGCATTTGAATGTTTCAAAATAACATACTCTCCATTTTCTGAAATAAACCTTGGTAGATTTTTGTTCATTTGGAAAACAGGCAAAAATCTCATAAAGTTTCCTCTGCCTAATTTTGGGAGCATGAATTGTAAATAATTTCTAACCCTGATATAAAACTTTCCCTAAGTGATGAGAGTGGCACACTATGCTTAGATTCCTCAACATGGTTTTTGCTTAACACCTGCCTTTCACCTGGGAATCTGGATTTTGAAACTTAGGAGGAGGAGGGTGCCTACCTGACAAGCCCCCAATAAATTCCCCAGGCACTGAGTCTCTAAATAGAGCTTCTGTGATACACAACACTTCACACATATTGTCACAATTGGAATCTGGATGAATTAAGCATGTCCTACACAACACCACAGGAGAGAACCCTTGGAAGCTGGCACTTGGTTTCTTCTGGACTTTGCTGCATGTGCCTTTTCTCTTTGCTGATCATGTTTTTCATCATTTTACAAATCATATTCGAGAGTACATCTACATGCTAAGTGCTGTGAACTTTCCTAATAAATCATCAAACATGGGAATGGTCCTGGGCACTCCCAACACAATGTCAAAAAACAATAATAATAAAAGAAAGGATAAAAGTCAACAATAAAACTTTTCCAAAGAAAAACTGATGGAACTGTGTCAAAATAAAGGATTATGATTAGTATAATTTACACATAAAGAAATTTAAAATGTTGAAGAATGACATTACAGTAAATTTTGTGGGTCTTATAAAAGTCACCTTATCCCTACTATTTGTCTTGACATGTGACCATATTAGGAATTTCTTACTCCTCTCTTGCCTCTTCATATGCTTGACCAAGAAAATGGGTTTCAGAATGCTCAACTATCCCAAACCTCTCAGCACTTTCCCCTATAGTTTACAAAGAGAGGTAATCTAAGATCTGAATGTGAAACTTTAGAAATACAAATTCATAGTTATTGGTGAAATTCAGAGGTTGTAGCCATCCTTCAGAGAAAAATAAAGAGAAGAGACTGGGAAAATTCTGAAAGTGTTCAAGTGATGCATTTATCTCCAGGATGACAGATAGGAGAATTAAGATAAGAAAAAGTTTAGTGGAATGGATTGAAAAAAATGGTACAATTTCAGATTTCACCAATTTACAATAATAAATAAGCCAAACATGCAATGAGAGAATGCAGTGTGAACTGGTTGGTGAAACAAGAATTCAGTTTTAAAGGCTAACTTTTGGCAGAGGAGAAAACACTAGGTAGCTTAGGAATTGAAGTACGATGGAGGGGGATGTCGGGACAACATTTCTTTTGTAATTTCTTATTTTTAAATATATGGTAGACAAAGGGTATTTGCATTAAAAATATGTCAAAATAGCATCTAGCTTGTAGACAGGAAAATAGTAATTTATCCTTTGGCAATGACACCGAAATTGACAAGAAATGGCATTTCACGGATACCAAGTGCATCCTAGTGACAGGCTAGGCATATTAAGTGAACAAAAATTGGACTTTTATAGTAAAGATATAGTGCATTAGACACAGACAATTTCATTCAAATGGTTTCAGTCCTTTATGCTTAAAACAGTGGCAGATTAAATAAAATTTTAAGCCTCAAATCTTAAATATTTGACACATTACATCTCTAGAAAAACCTAGTAACAGTGAAATCATACTGAATGTAGGAACACTATTTTTTTTTTCCTTCTCATAGAGTATTATGTTTCTTCTCTCAAAAAAGTAAATGAATGGGGATATTCTTTCAGCAGGAATTGGTTAAGAAGTTAGAATCTCTCTCTCTCTTTCTCTTTATCTCTGTCTCTCAATGGGTAATGTAAATGTAGAATGTGCATATTTTCTCCAAAATATCTTAAACAGTAACGTGGGAATATTAGCATATTCCATTCTTGTCCATTATTACCTTAATAATTTTCTTTATATAAATAATTATATGCATTGAAGCAAAAGACCCAGCATCCTCTATAAAAAAATCAAAATAAGAAGTAAGGATAGCAAAAATCTAGTTAAGTTTTGGAGTGAATCTGAAATAAAGAGCAATTTTATTGTGGTGATTATAACTAGTAGTAAAACAGCACTTATTAAACTATTTAATGTGATTTCTCAAGGGACAGAAAATTGGAAAAGAAATAAAGGCCAAATGTGAGAAACCTCAGTATCCTTGTCAAGTAATTTTCATGATCACTTGGAAATTATATATTAGTGAAAAAAACAATTATACTTCTGAAAGAAGGATTGAAACATTTGAAAGAGAGAAGTATTCTATACATTTCTTGCTCAGCATCTGACAAAGCTCCTCTTACATACTACTATGTCATTGATAATGAAAATATCTTTACAGAATTGTTTCCTTGATTCATTATAACAGATTCAGCAAAATATAAACAACCAATGTGGGAAAACCCAAAAGATATAAATATATAAAAAATATCTTATAAAGGCATACAAATGTAGGCAATGTTACATTGTCAAAAGAAAGGCATAAATATTAATAAAACCAAATAGAGCCTGCAGAAATATAGTCAGCTTGTTATTGACAGAGGCCCTAAGATAGTACAACAGAAAAAAAATACTTTCAACAAATGGTGCTAGAATTTGATAACGATATGCAAAAAAAAAAAAGAACCTAGACATAGCCATTAGCCCTTTCACATATTCAGCTCAACATGGATCGTAGACCTAAATATAATATGCAAAACTATGAAACATCTGGAAGAAAATGAGAAAATCCAGGCGACCTTGGGTTTGATACGATTTTCAAGTACAACACTAAAAGCATGATCCATTATATAAAAAAAAATGGTAAGTTGGATGTTATTTAAAGTAAAAATGTCTGCTCCATGAAAGATACTATAAAAAATAAAATAAGACATGAACAGGGGTAAAATAATTGTAAAACACTTGTATGATAATAATCTTAGATTAAAAAATTCAAATAACTGTAAGACCCAACAAAGAAAGCCAACAACCAAATTAAAAAATCTGGAGACAACAGATGCTGGAGAGGATGTGGAGAAATAGGAGAAACAGGAACACTTTTACACTGTTGGTGGGAGTGTAAATTAGTTCAACCATTGTGGAAGACAGTGTGGTGATTCCTGAAGGACCTGGAAATAGACATTCCATTCGACCCAGCAATCTCATTACTGGGTATATATCCAAAGGATTATAAATCTTTCTATTATAAAGACACATGCACACGAATGTTCATTGTGGCACTGTTTACAATAGCAAAGACCTGGAATCAACCCAAATGCTCATCAATGATAGACTGGACAAGGAAAATGTGGCACATACACACCATGGAATACTATGAAGCCATAAAAATGATGAGTTTGTGTCCTTTGTAGGGACATGGATGAATCTGGAAACCATCATTCTCAGCAAACTGACACAAGAACAGAAAATCAAACACTGCATGTTCTCACTCATAGATGGGTGTTGAACAATGAGAACACACGGACACAGGAAGGGGAGCATCACACACTGGGGTCTGTTGGAGGGGGCTAGGGGAGGGACAGCGGGGGGTGGGGAGGTTGGGGAGGGATAACATGGGGAGAAATGCCAGAT
>CAUYQU010037482.1:0-57111 GCA_963574635.1 Cheracebus regulus
GGTCCGGAACTACATAAAACACCGCACAATTGGCTTAGACATGCTCTTTATGTTTTAAATTTTTTAACTCTTGATCCTGAAGGACACTCTGCAGCTGATAGGTTTTGGCATCCCAAATCGACAGCTCATCCCGAAGTCTTATGGAAGGATGTGTTAACTAATACCTGGAATGGACCTGACCCAGTTCTCATATGGGGACGAGGGCATGTTTGTGTTTTTCCTAGGTCTGCTGATGCCCCTGTGTGCGGTCCTGAGCAGTTGATGTAGCTTGGACCTGTCCCTGTGCGGCACCCATCCTCTGATTCCTTGCTTTCGTCGGCTGTACCTGACGCCATTGCAGCCACGGAGACGCCGCCGACACCGGAGGACGCCAACAACATCGTGCCGTCACTCCCTGCCGACATGGGCTCAATTGAAGGCTCTGAGTATGAAAGCGGCTAGCCTTGTGGCAGAACAGGGCACGCCGCGTAGCCCTTCTGTTCTGTTTGTGGCCATGATGGCTCTCTTGTCATGTCAAGTTCCCGTGGGTCAGTCTGCTTCCCAGGTATTATGGGCTTATGTTCCTGATCCCCCTGTACTAAGACCTGTTATCATTCCCATGTGAGGCCCCTCAGAGAGAGAGCTGGGCTCCACTACGTCTTAGCTGTGTGACCTTGGGCAAGTTCCATACTCTTCCTAGCCTCAGTCTCCTCTCCCTCAGTACAATGAAGGCTGGCAGGAGCCAGGTGTGGGTGAAGATGTTAGTGGAACACAGGCACATGGGAACATGCCCAGTGCTCCATATCTACGATCATTATGTGCTACTGTTCTTTCCTCTGACAAGAGTTCTCATCTTTATCTCTCTCAACACCCTGCTTTCTATTTGAGGAGATAAGACTCTCCATGGGAATCTGACTTCCTTGCGGTTGCCCATGTAATGGAGGAACTAAAATCGGAAAATTTGAACCGAGCCTGCAGGTTGTCACCACCCAAGCCCTTTTCACTTCCCCAGTTTGGGAGCACCGGCCTGGGGATCTCCCCTTGGCTCCTCAGGAGCTGAATGGTGCGGAGAAGGACACTCAGGTTTCCTCAGTAGGGCAGGGGCAGAAAGGAAGTCCCCCCCCCACCCACCAGCTGTGAGGGGGGTACCTGCAACCGCTGGGAAGAGCAGTTCCTCATTTCATCAGCCCATCTCTGTCAGTTTGCGGAGTCTGAAGATGGATGGCTCAGGGCCTCCATTGGACAGTGCAGGAGGCAGCTGACCACAGCGACCAGCGTGGCAGGGACAGGGAGAATGCCTGTGCTCTGAGGGCGAGCGATGGAGGCCCAGCACATCACTGAGCCTGCATAGGCACTCGAAGCCCTCCATGTGCTGGCTGGAAGTCACCAGTGTCCCCACCATGTGATGCTGCGGTTATATGTACATTTCTGGTGCAGTACTGGCACAAAGGATCTCTTAGCAAAGCAATTCTTTTTACTTCCTGCAGAAAGGGTTTCCTTCTGAGCAATTTTGCCAGGAGAGTACAATGAACACAGGAAAAGCAGACGTATTTATCCCTTAGGCATTTGGGTTGTCCTTACTGCTATGTCTGATCTCCATTGGTTGGAGCCAGACCTCAGAAACTAAAGTAAAACCTGATTGCCTAACAACTTAAAACTTTTCTAAACAGGTAAAAGCAATGGAGAACGAAAAGGAAGTCCAAGTAAGAAGGGGCATAGGCTGTGAGCTGGGACATGCCTGTGAGTACATTCAGCACAGACATCTTGATTAAAGTGCAAGGACGTAGAATGTACTACGTGCCTGTGAGCAAGTCTAACAGCTACATAGGATAGGGCTTAACAAAGAGCTGCTAGCAAACAGCAAGAAGGCTTTGAGGAAAGTGTTTAAAACAAACTGTTATTTCTAATACTTATGATTTTTCTTAAAGAAGAAAGGAAACTTTGAAGAGGAATTTTTTTTTTTTTTTTTTTTTTTTTGAGATGGAGTTTTGCTCTTGTTGCCCAGGTTGGAGTGCAATGGCGTGATCTCAGCTCATCACAACCTCAGCTTCTGGGTTCAAGCAATTCTCCTGCCTCAGCCTCCCAAGTAGCTGGGATTACAGGCATGTGCCACCATGCCTGGCTAATTTTATTTTCTTTTTAGTAGAGATGGGGTTTCTCCATGTTGGTCAGGCTGGTCTCAAACTCCTGACCCCAGATGATCCACCCACCTCAGCCTCCCAAAGTGTTGAATTACAGGCATGAACCACCACGCCCAGCCTGAAGAGGAACTCTTCTACTTCCCCCACTGCCAAGCAGTTTGCCATGCAATGATACTCCCGGCACCCAGGCTGCCTATCAGAGCAGATACACACCTGGCCTGTGGGTCCAGAAGCGGTCCTCGGGTTGCTCCCTCCCTGGGAGAGCAAGATCCACCCCCTGGCCCAGGGGCTTGGTGGCATCCTACCGTAATGACTAGGTGCAAAGACAGCGCCACAACAGCCCACAGGTCTCATGCAGGAATGCTCACAGCTCCCAGGCGCGATGGTGGCAAAAGGGCATGTCTTGTCTTTTATCTGTTTTCTGGATTTTCCAGAACACAGTTTGAGTACTTAAAACAAATTTTTTTTCTTCCAGTCTGAGCCCTGTTTTTTTTTAATTTTTAAATTTTTTTGAGAGACGGTGTCTGGCTATTGTGCCCACTCTGGCTTGGAAGTACTTCTATATTAACAAAAACAACATGAAGACCCCCCTACACGGCCCCTCTGAGACAACTGTGGATTTCATGGGGGAGGAGTGCTCCCTCCCTCGCAGGTTTCCACTGGGAGTAAAATGGGTCACTTTTGGGAAAAGATGCTCATCATATCTTTAAGGAGGCAGGCGTGTCTGCTTGTGAAGCTTCATGGGGCTGGCTTATGTTCCTGTGTGGTGGAAAATTCATTCAACTCCTCTCTTGGATTTTTTTCTTTAAAAAAATTTTTTTTAAGAAAATTCTAAGGGCAGCTAGAGAGAAAGGTCAGATTACCCATAAAGGGAAGCCTATCAGACTCACAGCAGACCTCTCAGTAGAAACCCTACAATCTTGAAGAGAGTGGGGGTCAATATTCAATACCCTCAAAGAAAAGAATTTTCAACCCAGAATCTCATATCCTGCCAGACTAAGCTTTATAAACGAAGGAAAGATAAAATTTTTTGCAAACAAGCAAGCACTCGGAGATTTTGTCACCACCAGACCTGCTTTACAAGATCTTCTGAAAGAAGCGCTACAAACAGAAAGGAACAACCAGCATCAGTTATCTTAAAAATTCCTCAAAATGTAAAGAGTATCTCCCTAATGAAGAATTTACATCAAATAATGGGCAAAAAAGCCAGTTAGCATTAAATTACAATATTGAACTCACAAACATTAATATTAATCCTAAACTTAAATGGACCTGCTATGTATAAAAAGTTAAAGAAAGTTTTCTAGAGTGAAGGAAAATTATATAATTCAGAAACTCAGTTCTACATAAAGAAAGGAAGAACATCAGAGAGGAAATAAGTGGATGTAAAATAATTTTTATCTTTCTTATTCTTAATTGATATAGCAAATAACAGGTAACAGTTCATGTATAAAATTAATAGCAAAAATGTATTAGATTTGTGTGCTCATGTTTATATGTATAAATGTTTATTTTTTTATGCTTATGTTTAAGTGAAATGAATGTCAACAATGAGAAACTGCTGACAATGGTAGGGATAGTAGGGATTAGAATTATTTTGTTACTATAAGGTATTTGAACTACATCTAATATGGTATAGTGTTAGTTGAAAATGGACTTGGATTAGTTGTAAATGTATAAAGTAAACATTAGGACAAGCAGTAAAAAATTTAAAATAAAGAAGTAGTAAAATTGTTAGAGTAAAAAAGAAGAGAAAATTGAACCATATATAATGCTGAATTAAAATCACAACTGGCATAAAAAGGGTGGAAGACAAAAACAGGAAGAAAGAACAAAGAAAACAAATAGAAAACAGAAACAAATATGATAGATATTAATTCTATATCAATAATCACTTTGAATGTCAATGGTCTAAATATTCCAATAAAAAGACAGAGATTTTCAGAAATGCCCATTGTTCAAAAACAAGACCAAACTATATGCTGCCTAGAAGAAACCCCCTGTAAATATAGACACATATAGATCAAAAGAAAATGGATGGAGAGTAATAAACTATGTAATAATAATCAAAAGAAAGCTGTAGTAGATATTTTTATTTCAGCCAGGACAAAATTCAAAGCAAGGAAACTTGTTCAGGTACACTTACAATTGGTACAGTTAAATGGTAATTCTCAGACAATGATGAGAATGTAAATGGGTCATTTTTTGGTGGAAGCATATTTGAAAACATCTATCCATAGCTTACATTTCATCTCTCTTAAAACCTTGGTGAGATACCATTATTTTTTTCCCCTAGTTTCACAACATCCTCTAGCGACACAATTAGCTCTGCCCTTGAGACTTTCAGCTCTGTTTACCACGCAAATACTTTTCCTCCTGCCTGCTTTGTTATCACAAATAACTTCTGATTTGCATTACTGGCAGACTTCACAACTCCTTCTATGAAAGTATCTTTTAATTCATATATTTTTAAACCTCGCCAGCACCTATTATTCTTTTACTTTTTAATAAATTATTATATTTCCATTATTACATAATTAAAATAAAACTATAACATGCAGCATTAAATAAAATTATTTTACAATCAAAAAGCAAATCATATATAAAATGCTTAATTTTTGGAAATTGCTGGGCTAAAGCAAGAGGCATTTGTATGAGAAGGCAGCGCAGATTTTACAATAGCTTCTAAGAAACTGCTGAGTTATCGAGGTAGCACAATTATAAACTATTTACTTTTTTAAACAAGTTTATGTTCAAGGGTACATGTGCAAGTTTGTTATATAGGTAAACTCATGTCCTGGGGGTTTGATGTACAGATTATTTTATCACCCAGGTACTAAGCCTAGTGCCCAGTAGCTATTTTTTCTGCTCCTCTTCCTCCTTTCAACCTTCACCCTCTGGTAGGCCCCAGTGTCTGTTGTCCTCTTCATTGTGTCCATGTGTTTACATCATTTAGCTCCCACTTGTAAGTGAGAACTTTCAGTATTCGGTTTTCTGTTTCTGAGTTAGTTTGCTAAAAATAATGGCTTCCAGCTCCATCCAAGTCCCTGCAAAGGACAGGATCTTGTCCTTTTTTATGAATGTACAGTATTTCATGGTGTATATGTCCCACATTTTCTTTAGCCAGTCTTCCACTGATGGGCATATTGATTGATTCCATGTCTCTGCTAATGTAAATAATGTTGCAAAGAACATATGTGTGCATTTTTCTTATAATAGAAAAATTTATATTTCTTTGGGTATCCACCTAGTAATAGTATTTCTGGATCAAATGATAGTTCTGTTTTTAGCTCTTTAAGGAGCTGCCATACTGCTTTCCAAAATAGTTGAACAAATTAATATTTGACCAATGTATAAGTGTTCTTTTTTCTCCACAACTTGGCCAGCACCTGTTATTTTTTGACTTCTTAGCAACAGCCATTCTAACTGGTGTGAGATGTTTTCTCATCCTGATTCTGATTTGCATTGCTTTAATTATCATTGATATTGAGCTTTTCTTTCTTTCTTCAAGTGTTTATTGGCCACATGTATGTCTTCTTTTGAAAAGTTTCTGTTCATGTACTTTGCCCACTTTTTAATGGCATTGTTTTTTTCTTGTAAATTTCTTTAAGCTCCTTATAGATGCTGGATATTAGCCCTTTGTCAAATGCATACTTTGCAAATATTTTCTCCCATTCTGTAGGTTGTCTGTTTACTCTTTTGATAGTTTATTTTGCTACACAAAAGCTTTTTAGTTTAATTAGATTCCATTTGTCAATTTTTGCTTTTGTTGAAATTGCTTTTGGCATCTTCATTATGAAATATTTGCTAGTTTCTGTGTTCAGAATGTTGTTGCCTAGGAATCATTCAGAATTTTTATAGTTTTGGGTTTTACATTTTACATTTAAGTCTTTAATCCGTCTTGAGATAATTTTTGTATACAATGTCATGAAGGAGTCCAATTTTACCGTTTTGCATATAGTTATCCAGTTATTCTGGCACCACTTTTTGCATAGGATGTCATTTCCTCATTTTTTTTTTTTTTGTCAGCTTTGTCAAAAATCAGATTGATGTAGGTGTGTGTAGCCTTATTTCTGGGCTCTGTATTCTGTCCCATTGGTCTATGTGTCTGTTTTTGTACTGGTACCATGCTGTTTTGGTTATTGTAGCTCTACAGAATAGTTTGCAATCAGTAGCATGATGCCTCCAGCTTTGCTCTTTTTGCTTAGCATTGCCTTGGCTATTCAGTCTCCTTCTTGTTTCCATATGAATTTTAAAATAGTTTTTTCTTGGTCTGTGAAGAATGTTATTTGTAGTTTGATAGAAATAACATTTAATCTGTTAAATGCTTTGGGCAGTGTGGCCATTTTAATGATATTGATTCTTCCTATCTGTGTGCATGGACTGTTTTTCTATTTGTTTGTGTCATCTCTGATTTCTTTAAGCATTGTTTTATGATTCTCATTGCAGAGATTTTTTTTTTACCTTTATTGTTAGCTGTATTTCTAGGTATTTTATTTTTTCTTTCTGGCAGTTGTGAATGGGAATGTGTTCCTGATTTGGCTCTTGGTTTGGCCATTATTAGTGTATAGGAATGCTAGAAATATTTGTACATTGATTTTGTGTCCTGAAACTTTGCTGAAGTTGTTTATCAGCCTGAGGGAGCTTCCAGGATGACATTATAAGTTTTCTAGATATAGATTCATGTTGTCTACAAACAGGGATAGTTTGACTTTCTTTCTTCCTATTTGAATGTCCTTTATGTCTTTCCTTTGCCTGAGTGCTCTGGCTAGGACTTCCAATACTATGTTGAATAGGGGTGGTTAGAAAGTGCATCTTTGTATTGTGCTAGCTTTTAACGGGAATGCTTCCAGCTTTTGCCAATTTGTTATAATGCTGCCTGTGAATTTGTCATAGATGACTCTTACCATTTTGAGTTATGTTCCTTCAATATCTAGTTTATTGAGAGTTTTTAACATAAAGGGATGTTAAATTTTATCAGAAGACTTTTCTGTGAGATGATCCTGTGGTTTTTGTCTTTAGTAATGTTTATGTGATGAATCACATTTATTAATTTGCATATGTTGAACCATCCTTGCATCCTAGGAATAAAGTCTACTTGATCATGCTGGATTAACTTTTGGATGTATTGTTAGATTCAGTTTGCTACTATTCTATTGAGGATTTTTGCATCAGTGTTCTTCAAGGATATTGGCCTGAACAGAATAATGAGCTCCAAAACTGAATCAGTAATAGGTAGCCTATCTACCAAAAAAAGCCCTGGACCAGACAGATTCACAGCTGAATTCCAGCAGATGTACAAAAAACTGGTACCATTCCTACTGAAACTGTTTCAAAAAATTAAGGAGGAGGAATTCCTCTCCAACTCATTCTATAAGGCCAGCATCGTCCAGATACCCAACCTGGCAGAGACAAAACAAAAAAGAAACTATTAGTTTTGCTGCTGAGCACTTAGGTTTCTCTGTTATTTTCTCAGTTTTTTTCCAGATGGAGACACCAAACCTAATCATAGATAAAATACCTTTAAACACCCAGGCATATCAACAAGTCACACTCTAACTCTAATGTCTAACGTTTTCACCATAAAATTGGATGCATGTCAGAAAAGCTAGGTGTGTTGTAGACTGTTTGCAATTCAGTATTTGATTTCTTTCAGGATTGGAGAGAGAAATACCATTTTTTAAAATTGTTAATTCTTTGCCATTACATAAAATTGCTGGGTTTTTAATGCCTTAAGTTTTTGTTTTAAGAGAATTCCTTATGTCAAATATGTCTGCGTCTAAGTTGAATGCTGGATTTGTGGAAGAAGGGAATCATTTTCAAACTTCTAAATGGAAGCAAAAATGAATCCTCTTTCCCCTGCTCCCACTCTTCCAGGTTCTAGTTCCCAGAATTCCTTTCCTTTGCAGTTTAACTTTCAAACGTGTTTCTGTACCTTCATTGTGTGCCCTTGAATCCTTCCTTTATTGAGTGGCCAGAATAACCTATTTTAAGTGTCAGGAATCATAATATTCCTCTGTTGAAGACTCTGCAGAAGTGTTTAGCACCTGCAAACAAAAGAGCTAACACAAATTTTAAACTCTGCTTTAAACTGTTCCCTGTCTATCTCTGGCTTCATAATAATGTTACCCTATGCTTTACACTAAACATTCAGCCCACTACTGAGCCACTTTTATCCCTCACACATTATGCGGTGTGAAAGTAGTCACTGTACTTGCTTCTCAGGGTTGTTAGGAAATGATGACATATCTAAAGAGCTTAGTGTGTGCCTCTAGAAAAGCCCTCAACAAAGCTAGTGTTTGAAAAGTAATTTTATAGTGTTAATTCCACACATTTCTCATTATTTTCTCCCCTTGGGTATCCTCCTATGTCCCCAGTTTCACTCTCTTCTGCTCATCTTTTATTAATCTTGTGAACTCTAACTTTTTCCTCAAAATGCATCTCTCAGGTCACCTCTTCCAGGAATAAGTGCCTCTCCTCTGCATGTCACTCCAGGCTCCTTTTTCTTATTACAATATAAAGTTACCCTTGTTTAATTCGTTCTTTTCCATCTGTCTTCCCCATTCCTCTCAATTTGTCTTGAGGACTTACTCATTTTTATTTTTGCATTCTTAGAATTTAGTTTAATATATTCTTACAATTCAGCAGCTAGTAGGAACTCATTGTTGTAAAAAGGTAAGATATAAGAATGCTAAAGAAAAATGGGAAATCCACACAAAGAAAAACTGAAAATTATTTCAAAAGTATTAAATGATCACATTATATGGATCATTATGAATTTAGGATGGTAATTTTTTTGTGAATAAGTGTTTGTTCTGAAGCACTGCAGGAATAAATGTCATAATCAAATATTGTAGTATCCTTTACATTGGCATACTTAAGGTTTGAGGTGTTATGCAATATTACTTGCTGTTAATTAGAGTGTAAGGAAGAAATGAATTCAAAAATTTCACAGAAAATTTTCTACTGAATGGAGTCAGAGAAATATAGTCTAAAATTTAAAAAACAGTGTTAATTGTTATAAGTGTTTTTACATCAAGTAATGAATAAGCTCTTATTTAATCTCTGAAATACATTTAAAACTCATAAATAGGAAAGTATTTCAGTATGTTTCTGACCTAGTCTCATCTGATTGCTTGACTTGCTACTCTAGTAAATTGGATATTGGTTAATTGCATAGTTTATCAATCTGCAAACTGCATTGAAGTCCAGATGCTCTTTAGAATGTAATCATTCTAGAAAAATACCATTGCAGTTTTCATTTCAATTTTTGATCACATCACAGTAATACAATATTTTCTCATTACATTTCACTATAGATCATACCCTGACACTGTTTTCCAAACCTGCTTACCAAATTCTTCTTTTATAAAGTTATCTTAGCAAAATGTACCTTCAGTTAAAGTGGAAACTCTGAAACTTTTAACTCTGAAACTCTGAAACTTTTTGATGTGTTTTTTAAAAAACACATCAGAAGTTTTTTGTAAGCCATTAAAATCAGTATAGGTCCATGGGATTAAAACAAACAAACAACATGCAGAATAGTATTCTATAAAATTTACCTTTAAATGTTGTCTTTCCCCAAAGAAAAATTATTTATCAAGATATTAAATACACACTTGTAATTTCTCTTTTCATAAGAATAATATAGATTACTTTTTTTAGCAGTAAAAATCATGATGTATTTCTTGGAAAATATGCAGCATTGCCTTGTAAACACAGGTAACCAGTGAAAAATTTTCTAAATGCCATTTAAAAAATAGCAACGTGTTAAAGAATATGTACATGAGTTTCTAAAGTTGTTCCCACTAAATTTATTTTTTGCCATTATAACAATTGAATATACACACATTAACAAATACATTTTTAAAGTAAAAAAAATGCAATTCTCAATATTTATCAAAAATTATAAAAAATGTGCATAAAATGAACAACTACAAGAAATCCGAATTTTCCTTTTGAAGAACACATTAAATCAGGTATTACGAAGGATAAAATTGACAAGTTAGAAATATAAACTATCTGGAAGGCAAAAGCAATGTTAAAATATGTATCTCTGGTCCATTTGCCACTTACTTGGCTTTCATTTTCCCAGTCTTATCTTCCCATGGTATCTTATTTTTGCTCAGGCATACTCCCCTGACTAGGCTGCTCATTTGCTTTGAGGAATGTTAATCTTCCTTCCAATCTAAAAGTCCATCCGGATTCACTTAGATCAGTCAACACTTCTAATTATCAATCCCACAGTTAGTTAGCAATAGTCTAGTCCAGTCCAAACTGAATTTAAATTTTTACTTAGGATGCTGCGTCAAAGATCCTCTCACTTTTTCTGGACAGCACAGAAGTGAATATGATGCCTGGAACTCCTGCAACCATTTGCTACCATGAGGAAAGCCACCTAAAGCAAAAGGTGACCCATAAAAGAGAGAATACCTTAGAGAATTAGTAGAAATCAGATAAAACCCTATTTGAAATCTACCCTGCCTCTGAACTTACTTTGTTATTTGAACTAATAACCTTCCTGTATTAGTTTGCTAGGGCTGCTGTAACAAAGTACCACAAACTGACTTGCTTATACAACAGAAATGTATTGCTTCATGGTTCTGGAGGCTAGAAGTTTGAGATCAAGGTGCCAGCAAGGTTATTTTTTTCTGAAGGCTGTGAGAAAGAATCTGTTCAATGCCTCTCCTCTTCTGGCAATCTTTGGTGTTCTCAGACTTGTAGGAGCATTATCTTGATCTATGCCTTCTTCAATTGGGGTAATCCTGTGTGTGTGTCTCGGTATCCACATTTCCCCCTTTCATAAGGACACCAGTCATATTGAATAAAGGGCCCACCTTACTCTAGTATAACCTCATCTGCATTTTACCAATTACATCTACCATGGCTGTCCTGTCGCTTCTAGTGGTTTTCTGGCAATCTTTGGTGTTGTCAGGCTTGTAGAAGCCTGGACTTTTTGTGCAATATAAAATTACCATAAATTTGGTACTTAAAATAGCAGAAATTTATTCTTTTCGTAGTTATGGAGACCAGGAGTGCAAAATCGATCTGCTAATTTGAAGAAGCCATTTCATGCTTCTCTCCTAGGTTCCAGTTGCCACTAATCCTTGTGTTCCTTGGCTTGTGGCTGCCCTCCAATCGCTGCCTTCATTGTCATGTGTCCTTTCCCTCTGTGTGACACTGTGTTGTCTCCTCTTCTCCTATAGCTTATTATTGATTTATCATTGGATTTAGGGCTTACCCTAATTCAAAGTGATCTCATTTGGAGATTTTTACCTTACTTACATAGACAAAGATCATTAATCCAAATAAGATCACATTCTTCACATGTACCCTAAAACCTAAAATGCAATAAAAAAAAAAAAAGATCACATTCTGAGTAAATGTGGTCACACATCCAACACACTGCTGTCGTCATAGAAAGGTGTGAGTTGGGGGAGCCACATTAAATATAGAAATCATTTTCTAACATGTACTGGCCAGAAATATTCACGTGTCTCTAGATACAAGGCAACTGAGAAGTGGACCCTCTGGCTTGTCAGCAGCTTTCCAGGACAAGCTCTGGTATAGAATTTGAATTACATATGAAGCACTGTGGTGGTCAGCTAGCCTTCATTACCACACCCTAAGATTGGGATTTAGCTACTCCTCTTCATAACAGGACATATATCCCAACATTTCGCATTACTGTAACCAACATAAGCAATGATGAGTTAAAGCAGTTTAAAAGACTAAAAGACTAAGGCAGAGGGAGAGTAAAAGAGAACTACCAGGATATATAGTTCGTATAAACCACGTGGTCAGAGCTGGAGACTCTTCTGAGGAGCACCTGACCAAGCACTTTGACAGGTTTGTTGTAGAACTGTTCTTGGAAATGTCCTCTTGTGGATTGTCACACTTATAACTATTATTTCCTCAAATGTGGTACCTGCAACTTGAGGTTCAATACTAAAAACTGATTTATCAATTTTTAATATTATCTTTGAAACCTCTGCCTTCTAGACCTTTAGATAAATGGATGCTTTCTTGTTTCTTTTTATGAATAATTTGCTTGGGTTCTACAGTAGGCCTCAGTCTATATACGCTTCTTTTAGAAGAAATTAAAAATTGCACTTGTGGTTTTACAGATGGCACATAGGGCATATCTACCAAGGAGTATTTTCCCCACTCTTCCGCTATCATATGGGATTACTTTGGCAACAACCTTCCCAAGATTGCATTCCACAGTACCCTGGCAGGTGGTTTATTTTGCAATACCACAAATTTAAAGCAGAGAACATGGTCACCACACAGTGCTTATGCTCGCACATTGGGATTATTTACACATGGTGACCAATGAAGGTCAGTATTACTAAATTTCTCCAGTGATTACTTAGCAAAGTATCCTGGCAAGCTAGGAATCCTCCATAAATTTCTCAAATCCAATTCACTTTAACTCTAAATGTGAGTAGTTAACAAGTAGCAGGGTGATTTGAATCAAAGAAGATGATCAGAAAAATGAATTCTGAAGAATTAAAAGATAATTCGGAAAATAGCATTTTACACTCTCCAGCCTGTCAATATATTATTTGACATTTGTTCCCTACTAAGTACTTAATATATCATTTAATTATTTCAGAAACGTTGACAGGTCTTATTATTCCTATTTTACAAATGGAAAATAGAGGCAACAAGAATAGAATTAAGTAAGTCCACTTGGTATTTGATAAACATTGCTGTAGTGTAATAGTTTTCTACATAACAAGGATGACTACCTTAAAATTTATATATCTTTTCTTGACAATTCTAAAGACAAGCTTCAAGAAAAGAATGTTCATTTCATCCCATCTAGTTTCAACTTATTGGGAATATATGTTTTATAATTTAGAAACACAAACAATGATTAGCTCTCAGAGGACACTCTTCAGAGAATGAAACTGTTTGTTTATAAAGAAATAGAACTGAAAATAAAACCCACACAGGTAGTGCATTTACTACAGGCTGTGTACTCCACAGAATACTTAATCTCCAACCTCTGTGATTCTGATCTTTTCTCTTCAAAGCTCATTGTGAGATACATTAAAAGACAATGTCTTTCTTTTAAAAATGTATTTCCTTGTGATTTTATATAGCTGAACTAAAAAAGGGCAACTAATACAACTTGCAAGGTGATCATTAAACACAAGATTGTTAAAGACAGCAGAAGTGTTTTCTTCTCTTCTATACTACTTTTGTGATGTCAGAATCTTTAGATAGGGAGTCCAGTGACTTGGCCTTTAATTCCAGATCCTGGACACAATAGTCATGGGAATCTGAGCAAGTCATATTTATTCTATGGATCTTGCTTTCTTGTTCTGTAAATTGGAAAGGTAGGTTTAGATGTGAAGAGAGACCTTGCTCCCTGACTTATTTTTTATTTATTCAGAATGAAGTGATAAAAAACAAAAACAACATAACAAATTTTTATAAAGTAATTTTCTTTGTTTTTAATTCTGAAGACAATGACAGCTTCATTATAATTTTGGGGAAATATAATGTGCTGCTTTTGCAAAAAGATAATAAAATGAATGACAATATAAATTTCAGTGTGTTTATTTTATAAAGTCATAAACATGAGTAAATTTTTATTTTAGAATAATAATGTAAAGAATATAAAACATTGGAACTACTACAATAAAAGACCACTATGTTTCCTTTTGACATGAATGTTCTATGATTCTATGGGTATAATTCTCAGTAACTAACATTTATGATGTGATTTCTCATTCATTATTTCAAGAAATGCCAAATAAAATAAAATACTTTTTAAACTGGACAAGTTGTGTCTCTTATTACCAAAGATATTTTATCAAATCAGGAATTGGTATTTATCATGGGTAAGTTTTTGAGTCTTGGCAAAAGTAGTAGATAAATGATGGCCCTGATGGCCCATCTGGAGCAGCTGCTGCAGGGATGCTCGCTGCAGCAGGGGAGGCGTAGCTGGGGCCACGCACTCTGTGGAGCCAGTGGGGGTCGGCAGCAGGTCCCAGTGGGAGCCCCACGCCTTAACCAGTTGGTAGGGTGGGAGCCCAGACTCCCAGATGAAGCTACAGCTACCCAGCTGTGGCTCCAGATCCAGCATCCCTGCACTCTCAAGGACATGAGAAGCCTCTGGCCCCTGTGCAGGTTCTGAAGTCCCTCTCCCACTCCCTGGATCCTCCCCACTCAGCACTCATTCAAGTGCAGAGCAAAGTTGTGGCCAGCTTTTCTTTGTTTTGTTTTCATTTTCTTAAACGTGGCTTCTAAAGCTCTGAAAGTTCTAATTCTTTAAAACCCAATTTATCATTTTTTAATTTTATATTAAACTTTCCTATCTCACAGCCACAAAGATTGTGTTTCAACATTGTCTTCTAGAAGTTTTCAGGTTTTAGTATTCACATTTGGGTATATGATCTATTTTGAGATTTTTTGTGTATATGATGTAAACATGAATCAATTTTTTTTTTCTTTTTAAGGTACTCTAGTGCTTTAAATCCTAGTTCATCTTTCTTTTCATCAACTTACTTTCTGACCTTTCTTATATCAGAAAAAAACATTTATATCAAAAGTTTGATATAAGAAACATCAAAATTGATATCAAATATCTGACCTTTATGTCAAAATATTCCAGCATCATTTTTGAAAACAAAACTTCTGCTTGGACTAAATCACACTGTAATTTTGTAAAAACAAACAAACAAAAAAAACAGCTGTCACTATATGTGCAGTTATTTTATTTATTATTTATTAATATGGTATATTGTATCAATGGGTTTCCTGGTAGTTAACTGACCTTGTCTTTATGAATATCTGCACCTGGGCATTAGGTAGTATTTTAGTAAAAGAAATTTGGATTCTGTTTGCTGGTACTTTTTTCATTAATATTCATGAATGGTATTGGTATTTTAAATTTTGTACTGTACTTATCAATTTAACTATTGATGGTGTGTTTGACTCATAAAGGAATTTAAAAGGTTCCCTTAGTTTTCAAGGAAAGCTTGAAAGGTTTTCAAGATTCAATAGGGCCTCTATGTGAAGACGTCTTGGCCTACTGCTTGGCTAGTGGGATGATTCCTTGTTAATTTTCTTTATTTTTCTGCGGAACTTTAAAATTTTTAATTCTAATTAGGCAAATTGTGGTAAATATGATTTAACTAGTAAATGCTCCAGTTACCTAGATCTTCAAATTTATTTTCAGAGGTCTTTATATCACTTTTAACGTTTTTCCTCTACTTTCATGGAAGTTTCACACTTGTCACTCTTTAGATACGTGTGTCTTCTTTCTTTTGAGTAAATTATCTAGTATGTTGTCAATTTTTTGAAATTTAGTAATTGAAACCATTATTTTCTATTTCAATAATTTATTTTTTTATCTTTAGTATTTTCTTTCTCATATTTTTGCCTGTTTCACTATTTTGTTCTTTTTATAAAGTTGAGCAATATTTTCATCTAATATACTTTTACCAATCTGTTAATTTTAGCTTTGTAAGTTAACTTTGTTTTTGATGCTTTCCTTCTGTACAGCATATAATTGAGTCATATTTTTTGACATAAACTGATGCTTATTTTTGTAGAAGTGTTAACTCTTTGTACCATTATTGCTATTACTTGTATTTTAGTTTCTATTTTGCTTCATTGGTTTAGTATTTTGTAATTTAATATGTATACATTTTTTCCTTGGATATGGATTTAAAATAAGTTCTCTACCATTGTTTCTCTTTTCCTTTTCAGGTCTCCAATTACATCATGGGGGATTTTCTTGGCTTGTCATCCATTTATCAACTATATTCTAATATTTATTCTCTTTTTGATTCCATCTTTAGTCTCTTTGTTATTTTCTTACTTTGTTAAGCTATATATATAGATAGATTTCATTGTTTTGCTTTTTAAGGTACTCTAGTGCTTCAAATCTTAGTTAATCTCTTTCTTTTCATTAATTTACTTTCTGACCTTCCTTATGTTTTATTTATCCCATTTTTTCCTTCTATTGATTCTTTTCCTTCTTTTCTTCATGCTTATTTAAAGTTTAATGTATACTCCTTTGGATACCTTGTAATTTATTCTTTATGTTATAAATATGTCTTTTTAGCTATTTGTTTCTTGGCTCCAAAGTTTTCCTTGGTTCAAACAACTCTCATTTTACTTTTCTTCTCTATTCTACGTATTTGTCATTGGTTTTTATATTTTTAATTCCAAATTTTTATAGCTACAAATATTGTGGGCAGGGAAATTTTCTTCTTCTTTTTTTTTTTATAGTAGCTCTGTGTATAGAAAGATTGCTTGTTCTCTCCATGTCACAGATGTGGTTGATGTTAGGAGGTGTTAAAGAACAGGGATTTGCAAATTACGGTCCATAGTCCAAATCTATCCAGCAACTTTTTAAAAAACTCATTTTCAGGCTAAAAGTATTTTAAAAATTTTTTAATGGTTATCTTCCAATGGTTACATATAATTACAAAATTTAGGATATATAATTTCCTAAATTTTGAGTTTTAGCTTGCAAAATCTAAAGTATTCTCCAGTCCCTTATGGAGAAGTTTGCCAACACTTGCTGTAAAAGATTTCTAGTTCAAAAGTGCCCTCTTCTGTCAATACATCAAAACATATTCTCCTTAACAAAAATGTTTTGGGGGTGGGGAGTGTGCCATGTAGAGTGGAATTGTGCATTAATTTCCTAGGGCTGTAGTAACAAATTCCACAAAATTAATGCAGTACTAAACTGCTTTAATTAATTCCCTAAGGTTGCAGTAAGTCTAGGAATTTACCACAAATTTAATGACTTAAAGGAACAGAAATTTATTAAATCACAGTATTGGAATCTAGAAGTCTGAAATCAAGGTGTCACAGGGCCATGTCATCTCTGAAGGCTCTCAGGAAGAATTGTTTTTGCTTCTCTCTTGCTTCTGTTTGCTGTTGGCTATCAGTGTTCCTTGGCTTATACCTGCATTCCTCCAATCTCTGCCTCTGTCATCACATGGCCTTCATCCCTGCATCTCCCTGTATCTTTTATTCTTCTTACAAACACCAGTTTTGAATTTAGGGCCCACTCTAAATCCTATGTGCTTCTATCTCAAGATCCTTCATCAATTACATCTGAAAAAACTCTACTTTCAAATAAGGTCACATTCTTATGTTGAACAAATAAAGTCCACATTCAAATAAGGGGGACATGAATGCAGACTGGTGTCCCTATTCAACACACCACACTACAGTTTGGATGACATATTTTGTTTTGTTTTTTATAAGACAATAAAAATTTCCTCCTTACATCTCTTCTTAACTATATCAGTAAAGGATAACTTTCTCTCCTGTGTGCCCTCTTCTGCCCTTAAAAGCCCTGTTTCCTTTTTCTCTATTCTCTAGGCTGTTTTCTTAAGTTATATAATTAATTTTAAGACTTTCCTTGTATCTAGTATTGGGATATATTGGGTTATGTTTCATCGTGTTTTTACATGATGGGAAAACCTTTTTTTTTTCTTCTGGGAATGAGATTTTATTTCTTTCCTGTTTTTTTTTCCAGCAGTTTTTCATAGCCACATGGGTCTCTGGGCTTATTTGTGTTGCTGGAGATTGAGGAATTATAATTCTTTTTCTAAACACAGGTAATTTCAAATTAGATTTCAATCAGTTACCACTTCCTTAGCTATTTTTGTCAAAGTCTGACTTTTAAGTAAAAATTATGAAACTTCCTTTTTGACCATAACTAATTTTAAACTATTTTAAAGTTACTGTATTTAGAGGCTTTCTCAGGTGGACAACTAGAAATAATTTTGTTATTGTTTTTATTTAAATTCTTTGTTAATTATAGATAGATGAGATGACATGTTACATAACAGTTCCTGTTTATGCAGGAATTGCATTAATCGGTTAATTACATTTAATTAATGAATGGATGCATAGGAAAGGTGATGAACAGATGTGTATGGGATTGGGGATATAAAACATCTTCTTGTATAAAAACTGGGAAAAACTTATGCAGATATTCTAAAACAAACATATTTTCCTATTAGCTTAATCATACAGTTTGACTATGCTTTTGCAGTAGTTAGTATATTTTATTATAATCAATACAATCCAAAGTAGTTCAGGCAAACAATAACAATTTTTAAAGAATTATAAACCATTGGCTGCCTTAATTGAATAAAATCTGTACTAAAGTCTCACTTCAAACACAACTGAATCTGGGTCAAATGGTGATGTCAGACATCATACCTTGACCTAAATTTTAGAATTCTTCTGGCATATGGTAACAACATAAGAAGAAAATATCTTTCCAACCAACAAGTCTGTAAAACATAACATATAAAAGAATTCCAAACGACCTGTCTGTATTCATTTGGCCATTTTCAATCAATATCTTCATGCAACAAGGGAAGGAGTAACATGATTGACCAAGTCTAGTTTATGTGTCTTCTATTTGGCTTAGAGAGATAACATTAGTCTAGGGAGATGGCATTGGTCTTAACTAAAACTCTTTGACAAAGCAAAATTAATATGGAACTGAGGAGATAGTGCATTCCCAAAGAAATGAATGTCAACGCATTTTACTTTCCTCGATCCTTTAACTCCATACCAAAATATTAACATTGATTTTATACTGTTTGAAGTGGTCACAAGTTAGCATGCGTTACTTTTCAATGATAAAAATATAGAAATTATAATTTTGAAAATGTAGTTTAACTTAGATGAAAAATTAAAATACAGTAATCATGCTATCATTTCTATTTTGACCATGTTCAGAAGTTTGTTCACTGGCATAATATATTCCATGATTACAGTGTTCTCACCCTTTCAATTCCTTGAAATGTAGCTCAGAGGAAGACTAACTGTTCTCTATTAATGAGGTGGCATATGGGCTGATGCATCATATCAGAGAATCTCCAAATAGAATCTTTCTAGGAATAGATTTATACAGTCCTGATGACATTGTCTCTGTCATGCTCATATTGTTTATTAAGATAGGTGCTACTGTCTTTTTTCTACATAAAGTCAATTGGAGAAGAATTAGCCAAATTCATCATTGGCTACATCCATGCGCAGCCTTGAAAATTGAGAAGTCCACTATTATCTCTTCTGTAACCACAGATAGTTTGAGAACCAGGTAAACTCTAAGAGTTAGAAGGATAAAAGTACAATTGCAAGTATAATTTATTTTGACTGAGATGTATGAAAGATGAGAGGAAACAACTTATAAACTCTTATTTATAAGAGTTTAACATACGGGAATCACAATTCCTATGGTTTATAGCTGTAATCTTTATGTTTGTTTTCATTAATAATAAAAGTAAAATTGCATTTAAAGCATAATTTTTTAAACAAAATCTAACTTATCTTTATAACCTTTAAAATGTATGTTAAGTCATAAAAAGTATTCAAATAATCTAGAACCCTACCACCCAGAAATATGTGTCATTAAAATGTTGCTGCTTATCTTTCAGAGGTTTATATGCAATAGCACTTTTTTTAAGAAACAAAATTAATATCATATTCTATGTAGTCCTTTAAAATATAAACAGTTTTTATCATTTAACATTATATTGGGTACATTTTATACAAAAGCTCATATACTAGCAAAACATGATTTATAAATAAATATCTTACTTATATTTCATAGTTTATTTTACCTTTTCTCCTTTCTGTTGATGAGAGGAATTTTTAAATGTAATTTTTCAGTAAAAGTATGATGAACAAATTTCTATATAAAATTTTTATGTGCCTATAATTTCAAGTCAATAAATTCTGAGAAAGCGGGCAGCCACCTAGAATTTGAATCACATTGCTGACTTTAAAAGCAGGAGTGCAGTATAGTGGAATGTGCATGGGTTTTGCAGGTGACAGCAACTTGGTATACTGAGCTCTACTTTTTACCTATGCGATGTTTTGAAAGATTCGTAAGTCTCGGTTTCCCCATCTGTAAATTGGGGAATATTTTATTCTCCATTTTAGGGAGAAGATTAGGATTAATATGAGAACAAGAAACAACACACACAATAGGGATTTAATAAACACAGCTATTATAGTTAACTATAAAAGCACAAGAAAGTTACATGCTCAAAATAGCCCCATCACAAAACAATGTGCCTTTCTAACTCCTTCTGCTTAGATCTGTTGAGTGCCTGACGTTTCTGCATTTGCCTCAGCACAATACAGCATGCACTTGAATTCTTCCCTGTACCCCTTCAGTGGTCCATGGCTTAGTATGTGTTTACTCTAACTTATTTACACTTTTTGTTTTAATTTACCATGTCATAATATTTTCAGAAAGAACTGTATCTGTTTCAGATGCTCACACCTTTTCCACTCTTTTCTAATACCTGTGTGTACCTAATTACTCTTCTCTCTACCCAGCTTAGCCCCACATTCCCCTCATGTATCAGTTTTTTATTAGCTGATCTTGTTGGAAGAACATATGCTGCTTTGTACTAAGTTTCTGAAATGAGTTTCACTCTCAATCTTCCTTTACTAATTATCTTTACCTGCCATGTTATTATTAATTACTGGAAATTACCCCTTCCTTTCCATATTCAGTTGTCTTTCCTTCAATATTAAACAAGCTGTTCAGTCAATATGCAGCAGTGCATTCTGGAAATTAGTTCTGACAATATTAGGCCAGTAAATGGTCTCTCTCCACACCAGAAACATAAACAGGAGCCAGAAGAGTGATCTAAAGAGAAGAGAAATATCTCAAAACAAATTTCCCTTTCCTTACAGATTGCCTCAGAATGTTCACATCATGGGGTCAGAAACTCAACAGATTTTAACTAATTCCAGAACAAAATAAAGAGAGGCAATCAGTGTCTTTTAAAAAAATGTTAATTTGGCTAAGACGGATTTACTTTCCTCAGTATCCCTTCTGGGTTAGAGATGGTGAGTAGAGGCATTTGCATGAGTTGTAAAGGGTAGAAGTGAAGTGACAGACATTATGCTGGGAAGGTTAAGTTCACTGAGACTATGTAAAGTTTCTGGTAAGTGCCAGCTCAGGCTGGCTCACCCTACTTCATGTTCAGCTCTTATTCCTGACTTCTGGCTTGGTTGACCAGCAACAATGCCAAGCTTACCTCCAGATGTAGAGGCTACAGCCTTCCACAGACTTCCCCATTAGTTCTCCTTTGTGGTCACACACAGTAGCTGGACCTACCCGGCTTACCAGACTTTCCTGCAAGTTGTGTATTTTCCACCTGCACCACTGTTTAGGAATACTGGTCAGGATTTTCCCTGATCCTCCAATTACCCTTGTGACCCCAACTTCCCAAACTCCTCTCTCAACTAAATCATGTCTAGTTTCTGTCATAAGTTCTCACTCTATAATATTTATAACAGTTTTGTATTTGTTTCCCTGATCAAATACAAAAACAGACATTTTCTATTTTTCTTTATTTACTATTTACAGCTAGCTACTATTTGTTTGTTTTGTTTATGATTCCAAAGATTACAGCCTCCACTATGGACACATACAAATGGCATTTTATTGGTAAAATAGTAAGCATTAGGTTGTTAATCTTGATTATTTAGGAGTAATGCCTATAAAATAAAGCCAATTTATATTGAGAAAACAGGCTTTATATACTTGCTAAAGTAGTTAAGAAATAACTGGAAGAACATCAAACATTTTAAGTATTTCAAATAGTTTACATTAAAATGATAAATTGAGTAGAGGGGTGAAGAGTATGACTTTGGTGTCAAATATACCTGATTTAAATCCCATCTTCATTTACTATTTAGGTAATTTATCTATTTGTTTAATTGCATAATATGTCAATTACCTCACATGTAAAATTTGCTTCATGGAGTTGTTAGAATTTCATAATGCATTTATCAAAATCTCAGCGTACAGTAAGTAATATTATTATAAAGTGATTATCATTAACTAACTAAAGTGATGATCATTAACTAACCTTCTATATTAATCATGTCACATACATCATCTTTAATTAACGTTACTCTATGTGGCAGTTTTCATAATTTTTATTTTCCATACAGGAAGATTGATGTTTAGGGCCTCTTCCATAAAGACTGAATATTTATACTAATTTATAAATATGTATTTTACTAAAAGCCTCTTTTGCACCTATAGAGTAAAAATAAAGAAATAAATAATTTTTATTCACTAGACTAACCAAAAAGGGTAGAGACATGAATAAACCAAAGAGGGAGGTGATCCAAAATTGTATCTATCTGATGTTCAGGCATGAATCACCTGCAGATTCCTTCAGCAGATTTGTTTCCTGATTCAAAGCACTGAAATTGTTTTATACCTTTTCAGTCAAAGTAACTAGTGCACAACTGTCAGTTATTTCTGAAAAATGTTAGAAAACAGAAGGCAGCTGAAATCAAATTCAAAACTGTAAAATGGTAATCCTCAATGCACATCATTTTCCTAAAGACAACCAGAACTTGACAGACTTTAGAAAACACACTGGCTTCTGTGGGATGAGTATAGCAACAAGAAATTATCAAAAGTTTCTAGTTCTGAAACCTAATCTTTGTACATGCTTTTAAGCCACACTAGCACTTGTTAAAAAACACATTTGCTTGTTGTTTTAAATACTATTTTTGACAAATCGTAATTGACAAATTATAATTGCATACATGTATGCAACTATTTTGAAATTGCATACATTATGCAATTATTATAATGTAACAATGTAATATATACAAAGTATAATGATTAGATCAAGATAATTAGCATATCCATCAAATTGCTTACCTACTATTTTTTATGGTGAAACATTTGAAATTTATTCTATTAATTATTCTGAAATGTACAATATATTTTTATTAACTGTAGTCAACCTGCTGTGCAATAGATCCCAAAATGCATTCTTCTTCTCTGAAACTTTGTACCTTTGAACAACAACACTCCATTCCCTCCATCCCCTTTTACCCAGGCTCTGGTCACCATCATCTTACTCTCTACATCTATTAGTTAGATATTTTTAGATTCCACCTATGAGATAATGTGGTATTTATGTCTCAGTTTTGTCATTTGTAAAATAAATCCTAACCTATTAGAATATTATAAATGTTAAAATGAAATAATATAAAGAATGATAGTTTCATGATATATGGGCAAAGGATGTAAATAGATACTTCACCAAATAAAATATATAGATGCCAAAAACCATGAAAATATGCTTAATATCATTATTCATTAGGGAAATTTAACTTAAAATTATTATAAGCCACCACTACACATCTATCATAATGACTACAAACCAAACCAAACCAAACACTACAAATAAAACAAATATGCTTATACCATGTGCTGGTGAGATGTAGAGCAACCAGACCCTTATACAGGAGGACTTGGATAATATTACACAGCTGCTTTTAAGAAAGTTTGTACAAAATTTAGCTATACTCTTACCCTATGATCTGGCAACCTCACTTCTAGGTATTTATTCAAGGGAAATTAAAATATGTTCATACAATAATTTGTATGCTTATATTTATGGTAGATTTACTCATAATCATCTAAAGGGAAAACATCCAGATGTTCTTGAACTGGTAAACGTGTAAACAAACTCTCATAAATTCATACAATGATATGCTCTCCAGTAATACAAGAAAACAGACTACTGATGCACACAGTAGTATGAACAAAGCTCAATTGTGTTATGCTAAGTGAAATGAAACAAATTCAAGGAAAAACTGTGGAACAAAAAAATCAATGTTTGATAAAGACTGTGGTCATAAGGAAAACTTGACTATTCATAGGCATAAAGAATATTTTGGGAGATCATAATGGCTGATAGTAACATTACTGTGTGATTGTATCAACATTCAAAGAATTACATATTGAAAAGAATAGTTTTTACTCTATGTAAATTATACCACAATAAAAAGACAATCTAATGTTTGTTCAGCCTTTTATAATTTACAATGTACATTTCATACATCATCGGTTTGATCGTCAATTTAATTGGTAGATATATTTTTCTTTATTTCATAAGTATAAAATGAATTTTGAATACAAAAAATCAGGATCAATGCCAAGTTTTGGGATTCCTAACCAAGTATTCTCTTTGTCAGGCATTAAAATGCCCATTATTTGTTTCCGTGAATATAAGTTGCCTGCAACTTTAAAATCACCTCATGGTATTTTTCTGATTAGTTTTGCAATGAACAACATTCCAATGTGTGATACTTTTCATGTTTTTATTTTTTTTCTTATTCTTAGAAAAGGATGAAAATTTTCCTGGATAATTGACTATCCATTGACATTTCATATTTTACATTTGTATTGTATCGCTATTTTTATCTTGAAAAAAAATTAACACCTAAAAAGCATATCAACAAATCCCCTACCAAACAACTGCAAGGGGGCTGCTTTTGAAGAATTTAAGAATAGGTTAGTTTTGTTTCTAGCTATAAACTTTCTCACCAAGGACAATACATTAGATAAGCTAGCAGGTCAGCTTTGAAGGCACTCAAAGCAGACATTTGGCACCATACAGATTACTTTTCTTTAGTGAGACTGATATTTATCCTGCCTCTTTTCTCCCACAGAGAAAGAAAGACACACAAAGGAATTATAATCTCATGCAACAAGCAAAATAACCCCTTACCCTCAAAGTAAAGGTAATCCCTGAAGAGCAATAGCAGATCTCTTCTCCCCTAAAAGTTAACCAGCAGCTGGAATGGAGAGGTTCAAACTGGTTTGCCAAACAATCCTTTCCCCCATCCTCACCATAATTACAGAACATTCACATCTTCTACGTTGCTAAAGAAACGTATGCTGATTTTAACTAGGAATTATATGGATATCCCTGCAAGAACTGAAATAGAATTGGCTTGTCACTTGTAAATAACCAACCACATTAAATAAGGGGTATGGATTAGTGGAGAACAGATAAAAAGAACCATAGAGCCTGTAATTTTTTGGCAAAGCTAGGACACATGAGGAAAGGCAATGACAGAAAAAAATGCAGGATTTAGAGTCATTTCCATGTTTGCTACTTATTATTGGTAGCTTTAAGCTAGGCCTGTGGCTTTTGTTTGATTGTTAGTTAGAAAGAATTCCTGGATCATGAGACAAAAAATTAGCTAAAATAGTTTAGAAAAATGTTGCATTTAGCCTAATAATAATAATGCTGGATGTCTTGCGGAGCTCCTGACAGGAAAAACAGCAGGATAGCAGAAAAGGTAGAAGGAGTAGCTCAGGTTCCATGAAGACACTGTCCCCATTAAAAATCTAACTTGTTTCAAATGCCTCTACCTAGACCAATAAATTATAGTCAGAGGACGAGCAACTATATTGACCAATATTGAACAAATAAACTATGTCGAGATGGGAATAATTTTAATTTGGTGTTATTTATAATAATTAAAATTATTTCTAATAATTTCTAATATGGTCGATACATCTGTCACTCTGTAGATAGGGGTGTGAAAAATTTCTGGCTAAGGAGTGATGGGTGAACATTCCAGTTACTCTCTAGTCCACTGTTTCTGAAAGTGTCATGCCAAAACACCAAGTCATCAGAGATGTTTTGTGAAATGCAGATTCTTGGGCTCTTCCCAAGATTTTTCAGATTGGAATAAAAAAATGGCATTATCTCAAATTTCCTAGGGCGTCTGTATGCACATGGAACACTAAGACCCAGCACTCCGTGCCTTTTCAAAAAATGAATTGAATGTAATAGACATTGATGCTTGCTTCGATGCTTGAATGTAACAGCTTTGATGCTTCCTAGAAATGAACGCTTCTTTGTAAATGTAAGCTCTGTAATCTACAATCTTGCTCTATGAAACTCTTTTGGTAGTGGTCAAATGTAGAATTTGCCAGGATACAATGTTTGCCAATTTTGTTTACTAATGTGTCCCCAGCACTTAAGAGTAGTAACTGGCACATAGCAGGCACTCAAACCTTAGCTGTATCTGTTAAATTTTTAAATGGTTTTATGTATACTATTTTGATGGATAATTTCATATGCCAATTTGGGTGGACCCCCTGGATGTCTAGATTATACAGTTTTTCTGGGTGTGTCTGTGAGAATGAATATACATAATATTAGCATTACAGTTGGGGGCCCCTTCCAACATGAGTTAACATCATTGATCCACTGAAGGTGTGAATAGGAAAAAAACACAAAGAAGGATGAATTCACCTATTTTTTCTACCTCATTGCTTGACCTGGGACCTCTCTTCTCCTATTCTGCCCCAGGTCTGGGATTTACATCATTAACTTCCCTGATTGTCAAGTCTGCAGACTCACACTGAATTATGATCCTGCTTTTCTGGATCTCCACTTGCAGATGGAAGATTGGACTTCTCAGTTGTCAGCATCTATAATCAGGTAAACTGGTTCTTTATAATAAATGTCTCTCTTTTTGTTTGCCTGTCTTTCTCCCCTTGTATCTTTTCTCTCCATTTCTCCATGTCTCTTGACCCTCCATATCTGCGGTTTCCACATCCACAGATTCAATCAACTGTAGATTAAAAATACAATAGTCCAGGAATGCAGAACCCACAGATGTGGAGAGACAAGTTTTCATACCAGCAGGTTCCTTTGGGCTGATTGAGAGACTTAAGCATCCACCTATTTTGGTATCTGCAGGACTCCCAGAACCAATCTTGGAAGATACTGAAGGATGACTGTACATATATACATATGTGTGTGTGTGTATATATACATGTATATATACACACACACATAAACAGTACATGTATATATATACACATGTATATGTACACACGTATATACGGATATACACACATGCATGTGTATATACACATATAGGTGCATGCATGTGTATATACACATATAGGTGCATGCATGTGTATATACACATATACACGCATGCAAGTGTATATACACACATATATACACACACAGTCATCCTTCAGTATATATATATACATGTATATATCTGTGTGTGTATATATGTGTATGTATTTATATACACATGTACAAGTGTATACACATACATATATATATATACGTACATATGTGTATATAGATACACACATGTGCACACACATATATATATTCACACACACACACCACTGGTTCTCTTTGGAGAACCCTGACTAACACAATTATTATTTAGTAGCAAAATAATAGTAGGTATAAAAGAACAATTATCTTTTTGTCTAAGAACAGACTCATTGTGATGCTAGATCATGAGCTGGAGTAGTACATTGTTAATCTATAACATCTTTTTGTTCTCTTTATGTACTCTTCTCCTTAACCATCAGCCTTTAAAATAAGCCATGCCACCAATTTTCAGCCCACATTCATGTGTTATTGTTTTTTTCCGCTTCAAACATTCTTCCCCCTGAAATTATTTTGTTTTTAGTTCGTAAGTCTCAGTAACTTGAATACATTTGTTCAGTGAAATATCATTTCTGTAAGTTTACCTTCTTTAGTCAGGCAAAGAATAATAGAAAATCTCTGTGGGTATCAGAACAGAACAATGAAAAGACAGTTACTACTGTAATACATAGGTGAGGAACTGAGGATCTTGGCTATCTTATCTTGCCCAAACTCCACTGTTTTCTTTCTTGTTGAAATGTTAAATGCATGTTGTATTATTCCATTTCCATACTGCTATAAAAAACTGCTCGAGATGGGGTAACTTATAAAGAAAATAGGTTTAATTCACTCACAGTTCTACATGGCTGAGGAGGCGTAAGGAAATTGACAATTATAGCAGAAGGGGAAGGAAGAGTGTCTTACATGGTGGCAGGTGAGAGAGAGCATGTGTAGGAGGAACTGTCAGACACTTATAAACCATCAGATCTCATGAGAACTCACTCACTATTGGAAAAATAGCATAGGTGGAAACTGCCCTCATGATGCAATCACCTCCCACCAGGTTCTGCCCTTAACACATGGGGATTATGAGGATTACAATTCAAAATGAGATTTGTGGGGGACACAGAGCCAACCCATATTATTTCACCCCTAGTCCCTCCCAAATTTCATGTTCTTTTTGCATCTCAAAACCAATGATGCCTTCCAGACAGTCTCCCAAAGTCTTAACTAATTTCAGCATTAACTCAAAAGAATACAGTCTACAGTCTCATCTGACACAATGTAAGTCCCTTCCACCTACGAGCCTGTAAAGTCAGTAGCAAGTAAGTTACTTCCAAGATACAAGTGGTGGGGGGAAGGTACAGGCATTGGATAAATATTCCCATTCCGAATGGGAGAAATTGGCCAAAACAAAGGAGCTACAGGCCCATGGAAGTCTAAAACCCAAAAAGACAGCTATTAAATCTTAAAACTCTGAAAGGAGACTTTGACTCCATGTCTTACATTCAGGCACACATGCAAGAGGTGGGCTCCCATGGTCTTGGGCAGGTCTACCTCTGTGGCTTTGCAGGGTACAGGCCCCCATGGCTGCTTTAATAAGCTGATGTTGAGTGTCTACAGCTTTTCCAGGCACAGGATAAAAGCTGTCAGTGGATCTACCATTTGGGAATCTAAAGGATGGAGGCCCTCTTCTCACAGCTCCACTATGCAATGCCCCAGTGGGGACTCTGTGTTGGGGCTTCAATCCCACATTTCCCTTCCACATTGCCCTAGTAGATTCTCTATGAGGGTTCCAGCCCTGAAGCAGACCTCTGTCTGGACATCCAGGTGTTTCCATACATCTGTTGAAATCTAGGAGGAGATTCCCAAGCCTCAGTTCTTGAATTCCATGCACCTGAAGGCTCAACACCATGTACAAGCTGCCAGGCTTGGGACTTGCACCCTCTGAAGCAATGGTCCAAGCTGTACCTTGGCCCCTGTAAGCCATGGCTAGAGCTGGAGCAGATGGGATACAGGGTGCCATGTTCTCACACTACACAAAGCAGTGGACCCAGGGCCCAGGCCACAAAAGCATTTTTTCTTTCTAGGCCTCAGGGCCTGTGATGGGAGGGGTTGCTGTGAAGGTCTCTGGCATGCCCTTGAGTCATCTGCACCTTTGTCTTGACTATTAACATTTGGCTCCTCATTACTTACACAAATTCCTGCAGACTTCTTGAATTTCTCCCCAGAAAATGCATTTTTCTTCTACGTCATGGTTAGGCTGCAAATATTCCAAACTTTTATGCTCTGCTTCCTCATGAAAGCTTGCTGCTTAGAATTTTCTTCTGCCAAATACCCTAAATCAGTTATCTACAGTGTGAAGTTTCATAAATACCTACGGTAGGGGCAACATGCCACCAGCCTTTTTGCTAAAGCTTAGCAAGAGTGACCTTTACTACAGTTCCCAATAAGTTCCTTATTTCCATCTGAGACCATCTTAGCCTGGACTTCATTGTTCACATCACTATCAGCATTTTGGTCAAAACCATTAAACAAGTCTCTAGATGCTCCAAACTTTCCCACATCTTTCTTTTTCTGAGTCCTTCAAACAGTTACAACCCCCACCTGTTACCCAGTTCCAAAGTGGCTTCCACATTTTCAAGTATCTTGATATCAGTATCCCAGTCTCTGTGGTACCAATTTACTGTATTAGCCCATTTTAACACTTGTACAAATAACTACCCATGACTGAGTAATTTATATAGAAAAGAAGTTTAACTGACCCACAGTTCTACCTGGCTGGGGAGGCCTCAGGAAACTTAAAATCATGGCAAAAGGGGAAGCAGATATGTCTTACATGGCAGCAGGTGAGAAAGAAGGTGTGTAGGAGGAACTGTCAAACATTTACAAAACCATAAGATCTCATGAGAACTCACTCACTATCAGGAGAACAGCATGGAGGAAATCACCCCCATGGTCCAATCACCTCCCACCAGGTCCCGCCCTCAACACACAGGGATTATGGGGATTACAATTTGAGGTAAGATTTGTGTGGGGACACAGAGTCAAAGCATATCACATTTCAATATTAATTTGCACATCATCAATAAAACTAGTGACATGGTGCAGTAATTATTTAGAAAAATATAACTAGCCCCACCCATTACTTATCTACCTCAGAAAAGCCTTATAGTATAGCTGAGACACATACACACACACACACACACACACACACATACACACACATAATGTTTTTTGTTGTTGTTGTTTTTTATTTTAATGGATTGTATTATACACATTTTATTGTAACTTGTTTTCCTCACCAGTATTTATGGATTTCTCTCCTGGCTATTAGATTATCCAATGTAATTTTATTTTATTCTTTTTAATATTTCAGAATTTAGATTCAAATCAATTTACTTTATTTTTTTCCTGTAAATATTCAGTTTGTCTCCAATGCTTTGCCAATATAAACCATACTGTGATATTTTCTTTAAATAATATTTTCAAAATGTGTGTCAAAATGCATATACTTTTTAATTTTAATAAGCTTTTCTAAACTAGTTTGTTGAATAAAATCTTTTATTCTCATTAGCAATGAATCCCTATTTTATATCTTGACTCATATAAGATCTTACTTTACTATATTTTTTCTAATTTTATAAGGCAACATCTCACTATAGCTTTTATTATACTTCTTCCAAATGACCGATGAGGTTGAGCAATTTTCCTAAGTTCATTAGCCATTGCTGCAACTAAATTTCAAGGAACCTGGATCACTTAAGTTATTTCTTCAGGAAATTCTTCAGAAACACTTCTGTCACTTGGAAAATATAAAGATGTAACTTGGTATCAAGTATATGGATGCTAACATTACGAGAGAATAGAACCATAGGAAAGGAAAGGTCCTCTGACTTTATGATTTACCATATGGGGTATATTGAAGCCGTAGTCAAGGTACAGGTAGCATCATGAACAGACTAGACTCAGCATCATTCTGGAAGGACTCTGTGCATTTGTGAGGAGTTTAATCGTGCTGTGACAGTATGGAGAAAGATGAATCTAAATAAGTAAAAGAATAGCCATAGAGAACTTTGTTCTAACCAGAAGCCAGGCCAGCCATGAATAAGACAAGAATCTGTAGGCAGAGTTAAAACGAAGTCTTCTAAGCACTGATAACAGCTAAGCCTTCATATGTAAGTTAAATGTACAAACAGCAGCCAGCAAGTGATTTCTAGACTTCTGTCCATTCTGTCTCTTCTTAGAAGGCTATGTTTTCTTCTGAGAAAAACAGAATAGTGCACTAAATAAAGTTGCTGGACATCATTCAAATGGCCATGGCCATGCTGACCTGGAGAAGCACCAGCAATTTACTCAGGGAACTCCTTCAGCTGCTTCCTCACCAACCCGAGGAAGCTCAGACCTTATGTTTATGTTTACAAAGACATAGACTAATGGATAAAATTACTTAAATGACTTCTAGACGTCTATCCCATCCTTTGAAGCAATTCTTCACTCCAAACCTTGGATATCGCCTATTCCTTTGCAAGCCTGTTGGATCTGGAATTATCAAACATATTGACATCATTTCAGTGAGTCTCCACTTCAGCAGCCATTCCATTGTTAAGCCTGTGAACAAGCAACCGCTTTTACTCTTCAGCGCCTCTCTTGACAGAGCTGTCACATTGCTGGAAGCCCTGAGGACAGTGTGCTAACTAATGCTGTAAACTTTTGCCTGGAGATAGGTTGGTGCAAACCTGTCTGAGGTCTCCCTGATGACCTGATTCAATGCAGGCTAACCAGTCAAGACCAAGACCCTTGTTCCTATAGAGAAGAGCTAGTTCTTCACAGGAAAATCACAAAAAGGAATGGCTCTGCTGCCTTTAGGAGAAATCCTGCTCAAGATACTCATTTTTTTTTTCTGTACTAATATAGTGGACACATTTCAATCAAGTGGGCTATTTTGACTAGTTTAATTCCTAGGAAGATAAGCAAAGAACAAAAAAGGCTACCAGAATAAAATGTCACTTCCAATTGTTCCCTCTTCAACCTGAATACTCTGTTATCTGATGAGTCACTTTGTCATACTGAATTACCAAATAGAGTAGATGAGTGCCCCTAATTCAAAAAATTATATCTCTTCCTTAAAAACCAATTGTGACATAAAACCATTTACAATGTAAGTGGCTGCAAGTTCCCAAAGTGTTTTCTCTGAGTATAGTGAGTAAAGATGACACAAGATGAAGGTGAAGAGACATGCCAACTATCAAGAAGGAAGGCCCTTTTTTAAAGATGTTGCCAGTGGGGCAAGATTTGATAAAGCAGGTTGTGGGAAGCAAATCATAAATTATAGCAGCCTCACTGGAAGAGCTTCAGTCTCTGAAATGATGGAGCAATATTGCATGATTTTATCCCTTTTGTACTGCCATTTCAGTGTCTTTAATGATATTTCATGTTTAATAATGATATAATAGTATTTTGTACCCCCTATTCCAGAAAAAGAATACCACGTGAACATATGTTGTGTGCACTCAGGCACTGCAAATAGGTAGTGAGAAGACTTAATTGTACATGTGGGGTTGATGTCAAAATGTTTTTATAAATTAAGCAAGATTTTATTATGCATGAAGTAGAACATGACGGACTATGTCAAACTGATCATTTAATGTTAAACTCAGCAAATTAATATTACACGAATAATATATTTTATGAAATAAACTTAACTAAATGCTTTGGGAAATTTAAAGAACAATATGTTCCAGATATTTTTTAACATTTTTCTATTTTTGAAATGAATTGACAGGTACAACACCAATTTTTCAATTGGGCCATCCATATGGACTCTTCTACCAGTCTGTGAGATTTTGAGCATTTCATTTATACACCTGTCTATATACATCCATTGAGTGACTACTGTGTGCCAGATCTTGTGCAGGTCAGTGAAGACACAAATGCAGAGAGGTTCACCCCTGCCTGTAAGATTTTTACATTCTAATAGAAGGCAGATCTGCAAATAATGCCAAAAACATGAGATATGTGCAGTATTTGAAACATAAACAAATGCAGTAAGAGCAGGTGGAAAATGGCATACAAATTTACCTAAATAAAGAAGATAAACCTTTAAAGAGAAAGTAAATTAGATGTCTAGAAATATGAGAATTTGCTACTCTAAATCTTGGGAGAGCATTCTAGATGTACATGAGAAATATTTGTGAATTATGGTAAAAACAAGTAACATAATTTCTGAAAACAAAGAATGAGTCATATAAAAGAGTGCAGAGATATAGAAGTCATATAACAATAGAGTTTTATGTTAATAATTATTTTCTAATAAGTTGAAAGAAATTTAAAAATATGAAGCATAAGAGTTACAAGATAAGCTTTAGAAAATATAGAGATTTTGGTTATGCCAATCACATACTGCAAGTGATAGGAATCAGGTGGAATGAATGTCAGAATGCCCAGTAAAGAAAATATAGAAATTGATAAGATTCATTTCACAAGAGCCTGAAGTAGGTCTATAAAATTTCTTCTAAATTGCCAGTTATGTAATTCTGTCTACAGAGTTGTTATAATATTCCTTATCATCTCATTATCTGTGAGGCTAACAGTGAATGTCTTGTCTTTCATTCCTAATATTAACTATTTCTCTTTTGCTTTAGTCTTTCTAGAGTTTTATCAACATTTTAAATCTTTTCATAAAACCTCCTTTAATTTTTTTCTATGTTTTTCTGTGGTGGTTTTTTGTTGTTGTTGTTGTTTTCTGTTATTTTCCTTATTTTCTTTCCTCTGCTTGATTTGATTTTGGTTTATTTCTCTATTCTTTTTCTAATTTTTTTATGTGGAAGTATTTTACTCTATTAACACATTTCTTCTTTGCTAATATAAGCATTTTAATGCATAAATTTCCCTCTAAGTGTTGTTCTTGCTGCATCTCACTAATTTTTCATTTTTATTGAGTTCAATTTATTTTCTAAATTATGTTAAAATTACCACTTTGCATCAAATATTATTTTGATATGCATTGTTTAATGTTTCAGTGTTTAGAGATTGTCTTCACATACCCCTTTTAGTAATTTCTAATTTAATTTCATAAGTTCTGAAAATATACCCTGTACAGTTTTAAATATTTTAAATTTGTTAAAGTCTAATTTGTAGCACAGGTTTGATATATCTGGTTAGTATTACAAGTACATTGGGTTGATGTTGTATAAATGCCAATTAGATCTATTTAGTTTATGGTGGTCTTAGTTTTTCTAGAGTCTCATTTATTTTCTACCCACTACTTCTATAATATTACTCAGAAAGAAGTATTGAAATTATAATTTTGGACTTTATCTTATTTTAGTCCTGTTAGATTTTGTTTCATGCATTTTCAAGCTCTGTTGTTAGGTGCACACATGCAGAAGTTCTAAGTTTTCTTAGTGAATTATCCCTTTTATCAATAACTCTGTTTTCCCTGTTTTCATATTTTTGTTCAATATGAATATAGCCACTGTAGCTTTCTTTTGTTTCATTTTTGCATGGAAAAGCTATTTCTACACTCTTTTTTAAAATTATACTTGAACTTTTTGTTGACATCATAGAGTTAGATTATATTATATATTCTATCTGAAATTCTGTATTTTAATTAGTATGTTTAGACTACATTTAATGTAATTATTCATATGCTTGCAATTAGGTATAACAATATGTATACTTAACTATTTTCATACTTTTAAAGCCTATTCAGAATCAATATTCAGTCATTTGGAATATAGAAATATTAACATTATATAGGTCCCCTTGTTATTTTATGCTACGTATTTGTCTTATATATTTTATCTACACACAGTAAAAACCTCATCTGGAAGTGTTATGCTCTCTGATTTTACTTCAGCATTGCCAGAATGCTATTTTTAATAATTCAACAGAACAGAAAAATATTTACCTGGATATTTTCCAATTCTGTTGTTCTTTTTTATTCCTTAAGTTCCAAGTTTGTTGTTCTCTTTTATTCCTTAACTTCCAAGTGGTTTGTTCCAGTAAACCACTTCTTAGTTTTTTTTTTGTTTGTTTGTTTGTTTTTTACTAAGTGCCTTAATTTTACCTTCATTCCTAAGAGCATACAATCATTGAATATATGATTCAGAATAATTTTCCATCATTAAAACTATTATGCCACTTCCTTCTGAACATAACTTGTTCTTCTCTGTTCTGATAATAAGCCCATCCAATAAGGATTTATTTTGATGGCATTTCTTATATCTACAATTGTCTTTTGGTTCTTTCTTTATTTATCTTTTTGTGAGGCTATTTCAACACTTTTTTTCAAGAGTATTTATAATTCCTAGTTAGAGCATTTCTGTAATATCTGCTTTATTGTCAATCAGATATTTTCAACATCCCCGTCATCTTGGTGTTGCTGATTACCTCCTCCCATTGGAGTCAAAATTTTCATGTTATTTCTTAAATATTTTATGATTTTTTAAATTTTATTATGCACATTTTACATATTATGTTGTAAAATTCTAGGTGTTAAATCATCCTATGGAAATGTTATTATTTTTGTTTTAGTAGGTCATTGAACTGATTAGGTTAAACCATTAGTTTCATCCTGCTTCCTGAGGGTTGTGGTTGTAATATTATATCTATTTTCAAAACTTTGGTAGTCATCTTCTAATTTGTCCAAGATATGTCCCATCTAATGGTCATTCTTGAATCTAAATGGTGGTCTATCTTTTAATTCATTTCTCAAAGGGTTTGGCATGCTAATTAGAATCAGTGTTGTCAGATAGAGCTTGGAGGTGAGCTCTGGAGTTCATAAAAAAATTTTGAAGTATCTTTCTTAGTCCCTTCCTCTATATGACCTCCTTGGTCTTTTATGGTTTACTGGAGACTACATTTCAGTCGTCTGGACAGAAAATTGGGATTCTATTTTACCTGTTCTGTTGTGTATTGCTACAGTTTTGCCTCCAATTCAGCCACTTTTAAATTGGTTCTACTAAATACTGCATAATGTTCCTATCTTGGGTTCTTTAATCACAAATGTAAAGACAATTTTGCATGAAAGGAAACTAGTTGGAGTGGTAGGGCAAGGACAACTTTGTAGGTCAATTATTCTGCCTACCATACCTTTTAGCCTTCAAAATTCACATCTTTCACACACGGAGAAGACATTCACCACATTCCAAGATCCCCAAAAGCATCAACCCATTAAGCATCAACAAAACCACTTCTAAATTTTATCAGCTCACAATTCCTAATATTACTTACATTAGATATGAATAAGAGTCTAATTAATTCTCAGGCACAATTCTTCTTTATTGTGAACATGTGAAACTTAACAAACAAGGTACTGGCTCCAAAAAAATAATGATGAACAGGCATAGAAAAATAATTTTAGACATAGTAGTTGTAAAATGGAGAAAATGAAATGGAAAAAGCAGTCACTAACACCAATCAATTTAAACTTTCAGCTAAGTAAACTACATTTGCTTTCCAGAGAATAATCCTCTTTGATTCACATACCTATCTGTGGACTCACAGCTCTGTTCCCTGAGCTTGCATCTCTGGTCTCAGAAGAGAAGAGAAATGCTGCAAATATGTGTTTGCAGCTGAGTGGCTGTACCAATCTGTTTCCTGCCATGATAATTTTTGAGGTCTTTCATTTTGTATTCTCTCTGCCCCTTTTGATCCAAACTGTCATTGGTTTTGCTATGTGAAATTCCCAAGAACCATGTGGGTTTTCTGTATAGGTTAATCTAGGTTTACTTCATTACATAAAAGGCCTATCTATAGATTTTTTTATAGTAAAATCCTTTTTTATTTTTGACTTTTACTTACATGGCTGAGAAAACAAGTTCTTAAGCTTTCCAGATGTTCTCTGGATCTGATGTATGTGTCACACTTTTAATCTCTTCAAGGCATCTTTGCGTGATTGAAAAGTCTGATGTTTTCTTCTAAGATATTAGCAAAGGGTTGTAAAGCCACATCCTCAGTCTCACCTTTAGAGGATGCCTGACATGAAATCTTTTCATTTTAAAAGCTTCTGTCATCTTTACAGGCTGGAAGTTTTCAAAATCAAGTCCCACTTCTTTGTGTTTAACAGTTCTTCCTTCAATTTACTGTTTTTGTCTCCAATTTTACTATAAGCAATATGAAGAAACCAGACCACATCTCTAACATTTTGCTTGAAAATCTCCTCACCTAAATGTCTAATTTTGTCATTTACATATTCTATTTTTCACCTAATTTTAGGACACAATTGCACTAAGCTTACTGCCACTATATAATATATATGTCCTTTCCTCCACTTTCCAATAACATGTTCTTCACTTCCTTCTAAGCCCCATCAACATCAACTTTAAGGCCCCTATTTTTATTTACAGTCTGTTCACATTTAGGTGTTCTCTAAGGGGACATGGTTTTCTATCATGCTTCTCACTTCCTTCTGAGTCCTCACTGACAGAATCGTCCACATTCATATTTCTGCTAACAGTTTTTACAAGGCAACCTACATATTTTCCATCATGCTACTCAAAATTCTTCCAGCCTCTTCCCAATGCACAATTTCCAATTCATTAATTTCAGGTATTTTTTACATCAGCACTCCACTTTCAGGTATGAAAATCTTTATTTGCTTTCTATTGCTTCTGTAACACATTTTTACAAACTTAATGTTTTAAAGCAAACAAACAAAAAAGTCAGACATTCAAGATGCATCTCACCAGGTGAAAATCAAGGCGTAAACAGGGCTGCTTTTCTTCCGGAGGCCATAAAAGAGAAACCATTGCTTTGCCTTTTCTATCTTCTAGATGTCACCCACATTTTGGGGGCCCCTTTATCTCTCATCCTCCAAGCAGGTAAGAGTGCAGTCTCTCTGACCCTTCTGCAGTCTGCATCTTTTGCTGACTGTAGCTGGGAAAGGTTGCTGTGATTTTTTTTTTTTTTGAGATACAGCCTTGCTCTGTTGCCCAGGCTGGAGTGCAATGGTGTGATCTCAGCTCACTACAACCTCTACCTCCCGAGTTCAAGTGATTCTTCTGCCTCAGCTTCCTGAGTAGCTGGGATTACAGGTGCCCGCCATTGTACCCGGCTAATTTTTGTGTTTTTAGTAGAGATGGGGTTCTGCCATGTTGGCCAGGCTGGTCTCAAACTCCTGACCTCAGGTGATCCACCCACCTTGGACTCCCAAAGTGTTTGGATTATAGGTGTGAGCCACTGTGCCCAGCCAAATTCCTCGATCTTAACCACAGCTACAAAGTCTCTTTTGCCATGTAAGGCAACATATTTATAGCTTCCGTGGATGAGGATATAGGCACGTTTTTGGTTGGGAGAGCATTATTCTGACTACCACATAATGAAAACTAAAGGTTAATCAGAAAAATTGAGAAAATATTCTGTTTATGGTAAGTCAAGAAAGAAAGCAAGCTGAAAATACTTTACATCCTTATTTCATAAGAAGTAAAACAAATCTATAAATCTTGGATGAATGAATGAGTAAACTCATTTATAATACATTCTATGCTTAAATTGTGTAAATTCTCTACCACGTGAATCTCCAATAGTTGATAATTTCAGGTGTGAGAGAGGATTTAATAAAGTTTGAGGACAGTTTTATAGAGCTATTTCGAAGGAAAAATAGATCTGAAATTCATCGTTTATCTAATCTATCCTCTATGTGTAGATGTACTTCAAAAGAGTATGAGAGTTGAGGGGTCAATTACAAAGGAAGCAGTATATCGTTAAGCTCAAACTAACAAAAATAAGACCAATAATTTAGAAAGTTGGAAGAAGCAGCTGTGAGAAAATTATGAATGGTAAAAATCAGAGTTATTGTATTAAAGTCTCCGGATATTTGAAGGAGTTCTTAATTATTAAAAGAAATGTTTAATATAAACAAAATTAAGTTATACTGCCAACAAACTCTTAAGCAGCTACTGAGATTGACTACCCAAAAGGTATTTCCAACCCATTTCTCTGCTGCTTTTGATTACAGGGGATTAAAATCTAAAATCCTGAATTTCTTATCCTACCTTGTAGCTCTGCATAGCTGGGAAATTCATTGTGGGTCTTCGAGAAAATTATTATATCCTCTGTAAGGATTATCTAGATACCTCTTTGTTTTCTTGAGTAAAAGTGATAGATTTGGTTAAAACTCTACCATCTTTCCCTTCTATCTCCCTTAGATAGGAAAATGATGCTTAGAATGAAAGCAGCCATCTTGTAACCATAATGGCATGGTGAGGACTGCAGAGATTCTTCCCCAGACACCATCAAGCCAACAGAAGCAGCCTACTGTGTAAGCCACTGTAAATCTAATTTTCATTGAGTCTCATATTTCCAATTAATAAAGTCAGTGAAAGACTTGTAGTAATTTTAGTCTCACAAAAATATTCAGGGAATTGAATTAATGTTGGACACCCAAATTAAGAGTGGTGAAGGGGTAGAGGAGGATTGATTTCTAATCATTGAATACATTGTATTATTGAATATCATTCTTAGGCTCTGATGCAGGACCTCTGTCAGGTAGAGAGAGGTGGGCTGAGCAAGTAGTCAGGGGCAGACCCTACTCATGCTATTGTGAAAAAGATGTAATTACCAAATAAAAGTAAATAGTAAAGAAGAGGGAAACAATGACGTAATTAGACAGGAGAAGGCATGGTCTTAGGGAATAGGGATCTTAGAGACAAATAACTTTTAGTCTAATTTATATCAAACATGCCTGAATTACATTGTCAATTTTATGGATTGAGTTTTTATATTAATAACTTTCATGTTTTCAGCAACTGCCCTTTCATTGAGGATGTCAAATTCATGAAAAGAATTTTGAAAGCCAACCTACTTCCCTATTTTCATGAGAGGTCTGCATCTGTACTCTGAATGTCTCAGCCATCTGCCTGGCTCTTACGGGACCTTATTCATGTCAAGTAGACTACAAGATAAATAGCAGAGACAAGGACAAATGTGAGGTTTAGGATTCTTTATTTAAGAAAAATATGAACAATAAAACTGCATATTCTACAAAACAAGGTGCTTCCCACTTGTGGCATCTGATAAGTTTTAAAATGTCTCTATAATGATCCAGACTTTGCACTCAGATGTCCTCCAACTACCTTGCATGCAACTGAAAGAATAATTGACACTATTCTAGTCTATAGAGAAGGAATAGATTCTGGTTATATTGGACCATTAATTTGTTTAATGGTTGTGAACAGCTTCCGCCCCTCCTTAGGAACCGTCACCATTAAAACTCTACTGCTTTCATTTGGGTGTTTGATTTGGGCAATTCCACATGCTCCATAAGAAATAATTTAGTATGTCTGTGAGATAGATGACAGGGTTTGGATCTTTTCTCCTAGGAGATTTAACCTGGAAATTCTTTTTAATGCTAATGGCAGTTACTCATGTCAAGGCTGGCATATTGATGGAAGAATACACTCCTAAATCTGTTTTTACAGTTTGTGTATACTTCAAAGTATTTTACCACCATATGGCCCTTAAAGATTTGTTATCAGTCAATCCACAGTGGTTACAAAGTCAGATGTATATCATTCATACAGGTACTCCACACCTCCAGCTTGGGAAAGAAACCTGAAATAAAGATGTTAACTGCTAAAGGAAAGTGAAGAGATGTAATCAGTGTGATAAGACTAATTCTTACTTACCTTTACACGCCCCATAAAACAGCAACCTGGTGAGCTATAGATGGCCACTGAATGAGTGATGTACACATTTTCCCTCTTTATGTGTCTACAAAGGAAAGACAGATATAAAAGGACACCAGAAACAGTTGCTCTCTGGAATGAGCACTTGACTAGAAATTGGCATACAGCATTCCAATGAAGAAACTCAATTGTTCGGAGTCAAATTCTAGCTGTGCCTCCTTCTAACTACATAATCTTAGCAGAGTTATTTAATTTCTCTTTGCCTCAAGTTCCTCAATTATGAAGTGAGTAAATAGTGTTATAATTTACTCACTTCCAAATTAAAGCAAGTTCATAGATTTAAAATCCTTCAAGCAGTGCTGCTATAGAGTAAGCATTGAATAATTTAAGCTCTTATTACTAATTAGCTCATTCTGTCATTAAGATTTGCATTTTTAGATAATTATTTAGAATTTTCTACCTATTTTTAAGAAGATACTTGTCTTTGCCTCACATACTATTTTGTTGTTGCTGTTTTTTAAGAAAATATGACAATATCCGTGGAGGTGTATTGAAGCATAAAAGTAATATAAATGCAAGAGAAGATTACTATCTTTATAGTCACCATCCATAGGATAGCAGTTTTAAAGTCAAGACACTATGTCTGGAAGCGTACACTCATTTCTTTCTTTAAGTGTAATTTCTGCATATGCAAAAAAATCCCTTACAAGGTATTATTTTAAATTATCTAAATATGGAGCTCTCTGTAAATGATAATTATATTATTTCTTCATCTAGAAATTTGTTGTGGTATTTCCACAGATCTCATCTCAGTTCTCTTCCTATTTTAGCTACTAGAAATACTGATAGCATTCCTTTTTTCAAATTTTGGACGTCAGTGTTCTGAACAATAATAATAATAATAGTAAATTATAAAGCATCTGATAAAGTAGCCTGGGGATACGGTTTTTCACATTGCAAAGGAGACTTTTAATATGTGATTAAGGTTATATACTTGAAATGTGGAGATCATCATGGTTTATCTAGATGGGCCTAATCTAGTCACAAAATCCTGAAAATTAGAGACCCTTTTCTATCAGTGGTCAGAGAGATGTGACAGTAGAAGAAAAGATAGGGGAGATTCAAAATGTGAGCGGTATTCAATGCACCATTGCTGGCTTAAAGTTGCAGGAAGAAGTCATGAACCAAGGACTAAAAGCAGTTTCTAGAAACTAAGAATGCACTATACCTGACAGCAGGCAAGGAAATGAGGACTTCATTCCTACAACCACAAGAAAGTAAATCCTGCCAATAACCAGTCTGAGTGAAGAAATGGATTTCCTAAAGCCTCCAAAAGAGAGCACAGTCTTACCAACAAAATGATTGCAGTCCAGTGAGCCATTTTGGAAGTCTGACCTCTAGAACTGTAATATAATAAATTTATGTTGTTTTAAGCCTGTAAGTAGATGACAATTTATTTCAGCAACAATATAATACTAATGGTTCGACATATGGTATGCAGTGTATGTTTATTCTTTTTATTATTTTGCTAATTATATTATTACTAATTTAGTAAAACCATGTGATACCTATAATTCTTGGTTCTTTATTTACATGTGTAGCTGATCCTACAGGTTGATTTCTGAGCTCTGCTCTATGTCCTGGTATTTCGATACTCACAGAAGCAATAATGAACTTAAAGACACAGTTCTCTGAGAAGATATGCAGAAATAGAAAGGGAATTATTATCCTTGGAAGAGGCGAATATTTGGGGGCTTTGGGTAACTTCAGTTACCAGCCAAAGACAACTGTGCACCAACTTAGAGAAAGCTATCATGACTAGTTATTTTTGAAAATTCTAGAGATTTCTCAAAAATTTGATTTCTTGAGAAATTTGGATCCTCAAAAAAAAGCGATTCAGTTCCAAATTAGGATTTAAGCAACTCAGCAAGAATAGTCATTCCAACTGCTTTTTGGTCTACAACAGCATTTAAATTGGCTCCTGAAATACCACTTCAGTAATTTCTGAGTGTTTCATATTGAGCATGCAGAATTATGATGTTCTCAGAAAACTAAGAATTGGCACTTTCCAAGCACTAGTGAAGACTTTCCTGGTCACCCTATCTAAATTGCAACTTTGTCAAAGCTATTGATTCTCCTGCCTTACTACGTTTTTTCTCATGAACACTTACCACACTGTAACATAAATTTAATGAGGAATCTGACCCCAGTTTTTGATGTCTGACTGCTGACAGGTTTTAAGTCTCACTCCTTCTGCTTTTCTTTTTGCCCAACATGTGGGCAAGCTGATAAGAAAGCCTGACTGTGCCCTCCTTTGGCACCAGCAGGAGATTTAATCTATGGAAGCCCCGCCTACATTCAGAAACTCTCACCTGACTCAAACCCCTAACCCTTTGCCCACTCAAGCCCTTTCAGACCTGATGGAAGAGTCCTGCCTTGCTCTCCCCAGGAATCTCAACTATGTAATAGATCTTTTCACATCCTCTTTGTGCATCTGTAGCATCATTAATAGCAATATTCCAACAAAATTTTAGGTGGAGGGTTCCTCCCAATTTTGGAGAGTAATTATACAACAGAATACATTTCCTAACATATTTTTTTACTTGTCTGTATTTCACTTTAGATTATAAACTCCATAAGGGAACATATTCTATGTTGTTCACTGAATCCAGAACAGTGTATAGCACACATGAGGAACTGATTCAGCTGAGACTGTGTTTGTACATGTGTACATGTGTACAACAATTATTTCTTAGTATAGTAAGTACTCATGGAACAAAAATGATTACCCAAACCATTCAGCTATTTCTTTTGCAATGAAATACAGTTTACAAACCCCCAAATTAGAAGACATTACAGAATGTTATGCCCCCCCATCAAGAAATATTAAAAGTCAACCACACTCTAAGAACTAAAGTATAATGCCAAATAGGATAAACTTTGTATCTACATTATTTATTTTAAATATATTTGTTAAGCATCATATACAAGGCAGTATTTTAAGTACTAGGGATTCTATAATAAGCAAGGCAGGGATAAGAGCCTTGATTTTATGAAATTTACTGACATTCTAGCTGTCTTTCTCATTTTCTTTTTTAAAAGTGAAGATATTAGATTCTGTATTTTACCTACCTAAGAGGTCATTTTTAAATGGTAAAAATAAGTACATTGCTTAGTTTCTTAAAAAGTAATATGTATATATTTTTAATTAATTATCCAATATAATCAATTGGTGAGACAGAGTTAACACGTTCACTGTAACTACCCCTTTCTGAAACATGCAAGAAGAATGTACTTCCTGAACTTAGGTTGAAGGCTGTATGGCTCAGTTCTGGCTAATAATAAATTAATTGTAAACTACTTCCAATCTTGGCTTTAAAATTTAGCCATTCAATACTTTTAACCTTCTAGACCTCAGAAGCCATGTGTTTCAGATGATTTCACAATAAAGTACAAGCTATCTGGGTCATCTGGTCACCCATTTGAGAAGAGCCATTAATAATAGCTCTCATTAATGACTGTCAGATGATCAAAAAAATAAAAATAAAAGTTTACTGTGTTATGGCTTTGAAATATAGAGGCTGATTGTTATTGCAGCATGGCCTAGACTAGGAAGACATGTCAGTAAAGTGAGATTTTACTTCCCTACTTCTTTTTACACCTAATATAATTGTTGGCCATGCTGTCTTTAATAATGATATATCTTGACATCAGTAATTATATTGACCACTCATCACTTTTAAGAACATTTTAAGATTAATTGTTGTAAATATCAATAAAAATTTCAAACTCTGCTCATTTCTTGACTGTGATATTAACATATGCATTCATTACTGACTGGATTGGCTGTTCAATTTGCATAACCCAATGCTGGATATTTCCAAGAAGAATTAAAGCCTATTTGTATTTTACTATGTTACAGAGAGGTGAAAATAAAGGTACTATCTTAGATATTTCTATTACTCATTTGGCTCCCTTCTCATTTTCATTAGCTGCAGGGAATTGCCCTCTAAATGACTAATTAAGACTGGTGTCCTGAGGTATCCAGCACTCCTAGGTGATAATTACTTGAAATTAAAAGCCAAAGGCCAACAGGCCTTAAAGTGTTTAATGGGGCAAAATAACAAGGCTGATGTATGGACTTCCCTGAGCTTGTATCCGAGATGTCCTGGGAAACAGATGAATCTAGCTTCTAGGAAGGGTCCCAACCTGAACTTATGCTATTCACGTGTCAAGAAACTTGGGGAGTTGGTGAATCAACATTTCTATTTTAGGAGCAGCTCTTGAAGAAATGTGGAAAGCACTTGAAGAAGGTAGCTCTTAGAAATGTGTCCATGGACGTTTTTCATCAATTTTACTTTAAATTCATAACATTTGTCATCTTTATGGTTACAAGTATTAGATTAACAGTACACACATTTGGAATAGGCCCTGGACACTATTTTGGGGCCCCAATGTCTTGATCTCCTAGTGATAGGCTGACTGAAACATTCGACTATTAGAAAGCAGTTTCTGAGAAATTAGGAATTGAGATTTAGAGATCCTCATGAGTCTGCCTTTACAGTGTGAGCTGAGATATATGTGAACTTTTGCTACACATCTTCTCCCATAAACCTAGAAAGAAATATCACTGATCTACAGAGAGATAACATTGAATAGATTTCATGAGAGAAGTAAAAATGATGGACTACATGATTCCATAGAAAGGGACACACAAGCATAGCTCTTTTTTTTTTTCAGTTTCTAACAGCTAATTCTCTCTGACACTAAAAATGGTGATGATTTATTGTCTCTGACACTAAAAATGGTGGTGGTGATACAATTTTATAATATGAACTTTTTTTTGGTCTAAGGTGTTGAACAACAACAAAACACTAAAAAAAGAGAAGCATATTTAGAATTTGCTTAAAAATAATACTGAGATTAGCTTGTGTCATCTTTCTGATATTAAAATAACCATTCAGTTTCATCTATAACCTACCACAGAGTAATTAGGCACTGGGGAATAAAATGAGTACCATCTGATCTTAGACAACAATGTAACACCCAGTCAGTGGTAAATTCCATGTAAAAAATAAAGTTATATCATGACTTTATGGTAGCTTCCATTGGCTATTTGTGTGACTTGGTTGAATTGGAGTCACCAGAAACTGGAAACTGAGAAACACACAATAGATGTTTCTCCCAGTTCTTTCTCTTCTTGTTGGTCTTTTGGTAGTGAGTTTCTCTGGCAAAGGGGAAAAGGAGCAATGGACATTACGATTTGGGAAACTGCTTTCTAATTTCAATGTTCAGCAACCAGAGCACTCACTGAGAGTTATTTGCAGCAAGGAAATTGTTTGGGGAACGTAATTTTTACAGGACATAACAACACTATATGCTTTTCACAGCTTCCATTGATAACATTTGTGACACTTCAGGGGAAAGTGCAAACTTTTATAAAACTACAAAACAGGCCTCTAAGGGGAATGCTTTTAGTTCAGTTAATAAAAGGTCTCAGAGTATTTCAAGCTTAAAAAAGGGGCAAAGAATGAAGACCAAGACATCAGGAAAATCATACTCCCAAAATAAATTACCCTGGATCCCAGAAGAGGGAGAGTTGAAAGTGGCAGACTGCATAAGGAACTCATACAGGCCTTGTGGAATATTTTCTCTAACCTACTTCCATTTAATTTTATGTTGCAGTGATATAGAGAATATTGGAAAGATTTTTTTAAGGCTTCCTGCTCTTTAAGTTAGAGTTATATTGAAGAAAAAATAAAGAAGGCAAAAGAAAAGACAATTTAGGAACAGATATATCCAAAAAGGATAGGGTTATCATGAAAGCTTATGAAGGTAAAATAAAGTGCTACATTTTCACTTTTGCCATATGGGCATTATAATGAATAAATGTAATTTTGTAGTTGAATAAGAAGGACTTTATTTTATTTTTATCATTTGCTTTTTTTTGTTTATTTTTTTTTAGAGATGGAATCTCACTATGTTGACCAGGCTGATCTTGAACTCCTGGCCTCAAGTGATCCTCCTATCTTGGCCTCCCAAGGAGCTGGGATTATAAGCATGAGCCACCATGATCAGCCAAAGAAAGACTTTACATTGGAAATCAGAGAAGTAGCTGTGAAAAATCTGGCATGTTAAATTGCTTGCCTGTTCCTTGGTTATCATACTGTTAAATGTAAAACAGGAAGCAAACTAAATGCTTCAACTTTAGGTTTATCTTTATTACATTCAAGAAAAAGTATTGCATGCCTATTTGACTATAGTAGCCACCCCAAAGATACTTTATATAAAATTTAAAATATTCTAGAGTTGATAACAGTTTCCAGAGTATTTCTGAAGATTATACATAACATTTGGAAGTATATAACACAGTCTAAAGAATAAGACTGAGAGGAAGAATTCAAAATATCAAAACTATTCTAAATATAATTCAAGTGAACAGTTAATTTAAGTTGCACTATTTCTCACAACATATAACTAAAATGAATAGGCTCAAAATGCACTCTTGAAATAGAGATGTGTAAAGGCGTGTTCAAGGATTTGTAGTAAAAAGATGGTTGAAAATCCAAACATAATATTAGTGATGTAGGTTCAGTACTGTCTCCACTTTACCAATTTTCTCATAGTCTAATGAAATAATGTATATGAAATTGTTTTCTTTTTACGGTTTTTTATATTTTTTAAAAATTTTGTTGTGTATATAGTAGGAGTGTATGTGTAATGGGTACACAGATGTTCTGATATAGGAATGTGATATGAAACAAGAATATCACAAAGAATAGGGCATCCATTGGCCAAAGCACCTATCCAATGAGCTGCAAACAATCCAATTACACTCACTAAGTTATTTAAAAATGTACAGTTAAGTTACCACTGACTATAGTCACCTTTCTGTGCCATCAATATTAAGTTTCATTCATTCTTTCTAACTAGCTTTTTTTTAATACCCATTAACAATCCCTACCTCCTACCCAGCCTCCCTACTACACTTTACAGTCTCTGATAATCATCCTTCTACTCTCCGTATGCCTAAGTACAATTGTTTTGATTTTTAGATCTCACAAATAAGTCAGAACATGCGACGTTTGTCTTTCTGTGCCTGGTTTATTTCACTTAAAATAATGATCTCCAGTTCCATCTATGTTGCAAATGATTGGATCTTATTCTATTTTATCGATGAATAGTACTCCATTGTGTATATGTACCATATTTTCTTTATCCATTCATCTGTTCATGGACACTTATGTTGTTTCCAAATCTTAGCTATTGTAAACATGCGACAAACATGGGAGTGCAGATATTTCTTCTATATACTGATTTCCTTTCTTTTGTACCCAGCAGGAAGATTGCCTGATCCTATAGTGGCTCTATTTTTAGGGTTTGTGAGAAATCTCCAAACTATTCTCCATAGTGGTTGTACTAATTAGATTCCCACTAAACATGTACAAGTGTTCCCTTTTCTCCACAACATCACCAACATTTGCTATTGCTTGTCTTTTTGATATAAGCCATTTTAACAGGAGTGAGATGATATCTCATTGCTAGTTTTGATTTGCATTTCTCTGTTCAATGATTTTGAGTTTCTTTTCATATGCCAGTTTGCTATTTATATCTCTTGAGAAAGATCTATTCAAATCTTTTGCCCATCTTTTGATCAAATTATTAGATGTTTTCCTATAGAGTGTTTCTGCTCCTTCTATAGTCTGGTAATTAATCCCTTGTCAGATAGGTAGTTTGCAAACATTTTCTTCCATTCTGTGGGTTGTCTCTTCACTTTGTTAATTGTATGCTTTGGTGTGCAGAAGCTTTTTAACTTGACATGATAACATTTGTTCATTTTTACTTTGGTTGTCTATGCTTATAAGATATCGCTCAATAAATTCTTGCCCAGACCAATGTCCTAGAGATTTTCCTCAATGGTCACTTATAGTAGATCTTGATGTAAGTCTTTAACCCATTTTTATTTTAATTTTGCATATGTTGAGAGATAAGGGTATCATTTCATTCATTTGCCATATGAACACCCAGTTTTCCCAGCACAACTTATTTAAGAGACTTTCTTTTCCCTACTGTTATGTTCTTGGCACCTATGTCTAAAATGAGTTATTATAGATGTGTGAACTGTTTTATGGGTTCTTTACCCTGTTCCATTGTTCTATGTGTCTGTGTTTATGCCAGTACCATGGTTTTTGTTAAAAAGTTCTGTAACATAATTTGAAGCCAGGTAATGTGAGTCCTCCAATTTTGTATTTTTAGCTTGGAATAGCTTTGGTTATTCTGGGTCTTTTGTGGTTTCATATAAGTTTTAAGATTTTTTTTTTCTATTTCTGTGAAGAATGTCATTTGTATTTTGATAGGGATTGCATTGAATCTGTAGATTGCCTTAGTGGTATGGACATTTTAACAGTTTTGATTCTTCAATCCATGAACATAGAATATTTTTCAATGATTTTGTATCCTCCTCAATTTCTTTCATCAGTGCTTTACAGTTTTAATTATAGAGAACTTTCACTTTTTTTGGTTAATTCTTAGATATTTAATTTTATGTGTGGCTACTGTAAACTGTGTTACTTTTTATTTTTTACATGGTTCACTGTTGGCATATAGAAATGCTACTGATTTTTGTAAGTTGATTTTGCAACTTGAAATGACTGAATTTGCTTATAAGTTCTAATAGTTTTCCTGTGGAGTCTTTAGGTTTTTCAAAATATAAGATTATCTCATCTGCAAAAAGGATACTTTGACTTCTTCCTTTCCAATTTGGGTGCTTTTTATATCTTTCTCTTGCCTTACTGCTTTAGCTAGATCTTTCAGTAATATGCTGTATAACACTGGTGACAGTGAACATTCTTATTGTGTTCCAGATCTTAAAGGAAGGGCTTTCAGTTTTCCCCCATTCCGTATGATACTAACCGTGGGTCTGTTATATATGGCTTTTATTGTTCTGGAGTATGTTCCTTCTATTCCTAGATTTTTTAGGGTTTTTTTTTTTTATCATGAAGGGATGTTGAATTGTATCAAATTCAAAATCCCTTCATGATAAAAAAAAATTGTATCAGCCTCAATTGAAATGGTAGTATGGTTTTATCCTTTATTCTGTTGATATAATGTATTACACAGAGTGAGTATATGTTGAACTATCCTTCCATCCCATGGATAAATCCCACTTAGTCATGACCATTTATCTTTGTAATATATTGTTTAATTCAGTTTACTACTATTCTGTTAGAATTTTTGCATCAATATTTACCAGAGACATTGGACTCTAGTTTTCTCTTTCTCTTCTTCCTTCCTTCCTTCCTCCCTCCCTCCCTCCCTCTCTCACTTTCTTTCTTCTTTTACTTTGGTATCACCTTTTCCTTGTAGAATGAATTTGGAAGTATTCCCGCCTCCTCTATTTTTCAAAATACTTTTAGAAGAATTGGTATTAGTTATTCATTAAATGTTTGCTAGAATTTAATAGTGAAGCCATCAGGTCTTAGGCTTTTATTTTTTATTACAGCTTTAAACTTGTTACTTGTTACTAGTCTATTCAGGTTTTGGATTTCTTCCTGGTTCAGTTAGGCTGTATGTTTCTAGGAATTTATCCATTTCTTCTAGATTTTCCAATTTATTGGACATAGTTGCTCATGGTAGCAACTAATGACCCTTTACATTTCTGCATTATCATTTGTAATGTCTGCTTTTTCATTTCTGATTTTATTTAGATCTTTCTCTTTTTCATAGTCAGGTTTAAGGTTTGTCAATTTTATTTAACTTTTAAAAAAACCTCAACAATTTTATCATTGCTTTTCAAACTTTTTAACTTCAGTTTTATTTATTCTGCTCTGATTTTTATTATTTATTTTCTTCTGCTAATTTTGTGTTTGGTTTGCTCTTGCTTCTCTAGTTCTTTGAGATATATTATTAGATTGTTTATTTGAAGTTTTTCTATCTCTTTGATTGTAGACACTTATAGCTATAAATTTTCCTCTTAGTACTGCTTTTGCTATACCCCACAGGTTTTGGCATGTTATGCTATCTTAATCATTTGTTTGAAAATTTTTCCAGTTTTCTTCTTAATATCTCATTGGCCCACTGGTCATTCAGGAGCATATTGATTAATTTTCATGTCTTTGTATAATTTCCAAAATTTCTCTTGTTATTAATTTCTAATTGCATTCCACTGTGGTCTGAGAAGATAGATGATTATTTTAGCTTTAAAAAAAATGTTTTGATAGTTGTTTTTTGACCAAACATGTGATCTGTCCCTTAGAATGATTCATATGGCAAGGAAAAGAATGTGTATTGTACAGCCATTGGATGAAACGTTCTGCCTCAGCCTCCTGAGTAGCTGGGCTTATAGGCAAGCACGACCATACCCTGCTAATATTTTGTATATTTAGTAGAGACAGGGTTTCACGATATTGGCCAGGCTGGTCTCGAACTCTTGACATCATGATCTGCCTGCCTCGCCTCCCAAAGTGCTGGGATTGCCGGCATGAGCCACCGTGTCCGGCCTATTTTTTCTTGTAAACTTGTTTAAGTTCCTTGTAAATTCTGGATATTAGACATCTGTCAGATGGGCACATTGCAAAAATTTTCTTCCATTCGGTAGGTTGCCTGTTCACTCTGATGATTATTTTGCTTTGCAGAAGCTCTTTGATTAAATCCCACTTGTCAATTTTAGCATTTGTTACAATTGCTTTAGGCAATTTCATCATAAAATCTTTGCCCATGCCTTGAATGGTATTGCATAGGTTTTCTTCTACAGTTTTTATGGTTTTGGGTTTTATATTTAAATCTTTAATGCATCTATAGCTAATTTTTGCATATAGTGTAAAGAAGGTGTCCAATTTCACTTTTCTGCATATGGCTAGCCAGTTTTCCCAAGACCATTTATTAAATGGGGAATCCTTTTCCCATTGCTTGTTTTTGTCAGGTTTGTTGAAGAGCAGATGATTGTAGATTCATGGTCTTATTTCTGAGGTCTCTATTCTGTTCCATTGGTCTATATATCTGTTTTGGCATTGGTACTATGCTGTTTTTGTTACTGTAGCCTTGTAGTATAGTTTGAAATCAGGTAATGTGATGCCTCCAGCTTTTTTTTTTTTTTGCTTGGGATTTTCTTGGATATGCAGACTCTTTTTTGGTCTCATATAAATGTTAAAGTACTTTTTTCTAGTTCCATGAATAAAACAAATGTTAGTTTGATGAAAATAGCATTGAATCTATAAATTACTTTGGTCAGTATCATCATTTTCATGGTATTATTTTTTTTCTATTCATGAGGGTGGAATATGTTTCTATTTGTGTCCTCTCTTACTTTCTTAAGCAGTGGTTTGTAGTTCTCTTTAAAGAGATATTTCATGTCCCTTGTTAGTTGTATTCCTAGGTATTTTACTCTCTTTGTAGCAATTGCAAATGGGAGTTCTGCAGCACATCTAAAAAAGCTTATTCACCACAATCAGGTCAGCTTTATCCCGAGGAGCAAGGCTGTTTCAACATATCCAAATTAATAAATGTTATCCAACACATAAACAGAACCAATGACAAAAACCATGTAATTATCTCCATAGATGTAGAAAGACTTTTGATAAAATTTAACATTCCTTCCTGTTAAAAACTCTCATTAAACTAGGCATTAATGGAACACATCTCAAAATAAAGAGAGCTATTTATGACAAATCCACAGCCAATATCATACTGAATGGGCAAAAACTGGAAGCATTCCCTTTGAAAACTGGCACAAGACAAGGATGCCCTCTCTTACCACTCCAATTCAACATAGTATTGAAAGTTCTTGCCAGGGCAATCAGCAAGAGAAAGAAATAAAGGGTATTCAAACAGGAAGAGAGGAAGACAAGTTGTCTCTGCAGATGATATGATCCTATATTTAGAAAACCTCATTGTATCAGCCAAAAAAATCCTCAAACTGATAAGCAACCTCAGTAAAGTCTCAGAATATAAAATCAATGTGCAAAAATCACAAGCATTCCTATCCACGAACAATAGACAATCAAACAGCCAAATCATGAAGGAATTGTTTTTCATCATTTTATTTTCAGTCTATGTGCATCTTTATAGGTGAAGTGTGTCCCTTTTAGGCAGCAGATCATTGGATTTTACTTTTTCATTTATTCAGTCAATCTATGTCTTTTGATTGGAAAGGTTAGTCCATTTCCATCAATGTTGTTATTAATAAGTAAGAACTTACTCCTGCCAATTTGTTGTTTTCTGGTTTTCTTGTGATCTTCACTTCTTTCTTAATTTTATCTCTGTCTTCCTTTAGTTATGATTATTTTCTCTTGGAATTTAACTTAGTCTTGCTTTTTATTTTTTGTGTATCCATTGTATGTTTTTTGGTTTGAGGTTACCATGAAGTTTGCAAATAACTGTTTTTTATCCATTGCTTTAATCTGATAACAACTTAATACTATTTTTGTAAACAAACAAGCAAGCAAAAAGAAAGTTATAAAAATTTGCCTTCGCTTTCGCAACCTACTTTTTAACTTTTTGCTGCTTCTATTTATATTTGTTGTACTGTGTGTTGAAAAGCTGTAGTTATTATTTTTTGATTAGTTCATTATTCAGTGTTTCTACGAGTAAGAGTAGTTTACACACCACTTTTACAGTGTTGTGATAGTCTGTGTTTTTCTGTGTACTTACTATTACCACTAAGGTTTTTTTCTTTTCTTTTTTTTAACTTCAGGTGATTATTTATTGCTCATATGTCCTTTTCTCTCTGACTGAAGTACTCCCTTTAGCATTTATTGTAGGACATGTCTGCTTTTGATGAAATCCCTCAGCTTTTGATTGCATAGGAAAGGCTTTCTTTTTTAAGGTAGAAAGATGTTTTTGCCTGATATTCTATTCTACGGTAAAACGTTTTTACCTTCAGCATTTTAAATATGTCATGCCATCCACTCCTGGTCTGTAAGGTTTCCACTGAAAAGTCTGTTGCCAGACGTATTAGAGCTCCATTGTATGTTATTCTCTTTCTTTTCTCTTGCTGCTTTTAGGATCCTTTCTTTACCTCTGACCTTTGAAAGTCTGATTATTAAATGCCTTGAAGCAGTCTTGTCTGGGTTAAATCTGTTTGGTGTTCTATAACCATATCTTTCTCTAGTTTAGGATGTCCTCTGTCATTACACCTTTGAATAAACTTTCTACCCCTATCTCTTTCTCTACCTTCTCATTAAGGCCAATAAAGCATAGATTTAGTCTTTTGAGGTTACTTTCTAGAGCTTGTAGGCATGCTTTATTTAACTCTTTTTTTATTCTCTGACTATATTTTTTAAATATCTTGTGTTTAAGCTAATTATTTACTCTTTCTGATCCGTTCTGCTGTTAAAGGACTCTGATGCATTCTTCATTATGCCAATTGCATTATTTAGCTCCAGAATTTCTGCTTGACTCTTTTTAATTATTTCAATCTCTTGTTAAATTTATCTGATAGAATTCTGAATTATCTGTGTTATCTTCAATTTCTTTGAGTTTCTTCAACACAGCTATTTTGAAATCTCTGTCTGAAAGGTGGCATATATTTGTTTCTCCAGGATTAGTCCCTGGTGCCTTATTTAGTTCACTTAGTGAGATCACATTTTGCTGTATCATCTTGATACTTGTAAATGTTTCTCTGTGTTTGGTCATTAAAGAGTGAGGTATTTATTTTAGTCTTCAATGTCTGGGTGTTTTTGTAGCGATTCTTCTTGGGAGGGCTTTCCAGATACTTAAAAGGAGTTGGGTGTTTTAATCTAGCTGTTTTTTTCTTTAGGGGGCACCTCAAGTGCAGTAACACTGTGTTTTTTGCAGACTTGTAGAGGTACTGCTTTGATGGCCTTGGACAAGATTCAGGATAATTCTCTGGATTACAAGGCAGAGACTCCTGTTCTCTTCCCTTAATTTCCCCAAGACTGAGTTTCCTTCTCTCTTTTCTAAGCCACCTAACACTGGGGGTGGAGAGGCAGACACAAGCACCCTTGTGGCCACCATCACTATGACTGCTCTGGGTCACAGCTGAAGCCAGCACAGTGCCCAATCTTGTCAAAGCCCTGCTATAACCACTCCTTGGCAACTATTTATGTCCACTCAAGGCCCAGGGACTCTACAATAGGCATGTGGTAAAACCAGCTAGGCCTGTGTCCTCCTGTATTAGTCTGTTTTTACACTGCCATGATGAAATACCTGAGGCTGGGTAATTTATAAAAGAAAGAGATTTAATTGACTCATAGATCTCCTTTGCTGAGAAGGCCTTGGAAAACTTACAATCATGGTGGAAGACAAAGGAGAGAAAGGCACCTTCTTCACAGGGCAGCAGAATGGAATCAATGCAAGCAGGGGAAATGCCAGATGCTTATAAAACTATCAGATCTTGTGATACTCATTAACACGAGAACAGCATTGGGGAAACTGCCCCCATGATCTAATTACTTCTTACCAGGTCCCTGTCATGACACATGGGGATTATGCAAACTACAAGTCAAGATGAAACTTGGGTGGGGACACAGCCAAACCATATCACTTCTCCTTCAGGGTCGTGAAATCTCTCATCCTCATTTGGGGTTCAGAAGTGCCCACCAGAAGTCAAGGACTAGAGTCAAAAACCTTAGAATTCGACCTGGTGTTCTATTTGTACTGTGGGCTGAGTTGGCAACTTATGCCACAAAAAACCAGTTCTTCCCACTCTTCTCTCCCTTTTCTGAAAGGAGAGGAGCCTCACCCCCAAAGGCACCACCACTCCTGGCTAGAAAGAGTACTGTCAGGCTACCACCAATGTTCCCTTAATGACTAAGGTCTCTTAAGTCAGCTCATGAATGCTGCCTAGCCTGGGACTCACCTTTCATAACAGTGGGCTCCCCCATGACTCAGGGAAGGTCCAGAAATGCTGTCCAAGATTTAAGTCCTGGAACTGAGGACCCTAAGAGCCCAGTTGGTGCTCTACCCAGCATATCTGTGCTGGTACCTAATGTGCCAGTCAAAGTCCTTTTTACTTTCCCCTCTGCTTTTCTCAAGAAGGATATGTTGCCCCATAGCCACCACAGCTAGTAAGGTTCTGAGTCTCACCTGAAGTCAGAAAGTCTCAGAGGCTCACTAAGGCCCTTGATGTAGTACCTGGATATTGTTGCAGGATCTCTAGTGCTTTTCAGTTAGCAGTAAGGCAGCGAGTTCCTGTCCAGCCAAGGGTGTATCTGGAAATGTAACCTGGGAGCTATGGCCTAAATAAGGGGCCTCATGACTCTGACAGATACCTATCCTGCTGTGGCTGAGCTGGTATCTAAGAGGCAAGACAGTCCTCCCCATGATTTTCTCTACTGCCCTCAAGCAGAAGGAAGAGATCTCTTTTGGAGCTGTGAACTGTGCAACCTGGGGTTAGGGAATGGGTAATGCCAGCCCTCCTCTGGCTATCTCAGTATGTCTCAGTGTGTCACTTGCCCCTTACCCAGTCCACTATCTCTGGGCCTACTTCAGCCAAGGCCAATGAAGATGCTCCAAGATTATGCCAGGATCACAATAGATAATTAAGAGGTGATGCAGCCATTGAAAGAAGCAGCTAACTGGAGGATATAGCATGGATTGTGTTACATAGGCAACAGCAGTCATAAGCATTTATTGAGAATATGCCTTTAAATAGGAAGTTATACAGGCCTTATATATATTGCATCCATTAATATTTGTAACAACAATTAAAAGCTCTAAGAGAAAAGCATTATGATGATTATTCTCATTTATACATTAAGAAATGCACCCAAGAAGAAGCTTCAATGTCTACAGTAGATATCAGTATGTCAGGTAGATTATGAAAAAGTGGCAGATACAATGTCAGACATAATCTCTTGTAGAGTTAGGAGACATAAGTTAAATAATGTATAATCAGAATCCAAATCAGAAGTCACCGAAAAATAGCAGCCAAGACAGAGCAAGTGAAGTACAGACTGTGAAAGCAGAGTCACTACAAAGTTGCTAGTGAAAATGAGGGACTTAGCCTCCAGCTTGCCCTGAGAAGCTACCTGAACTGATACATCTAGGAGGAATCTTAATGTACCATTAATCAGTGGGACTTTCCTCCCACATATAAATTATATCTGGATAGGCTCTGGGGGAGGTAATGACAATGACACATTTCCTCTGAGGCATGGCTAGAAGAAATTACATTAAGGGAAAGAGCCCAAACACCTTTGTGGAATGTATTGGACAATACTTACATGCAATGAAGATGTTTTATCTGCATTATAAATATCAATTTTTAAAAATAATTTATCTTGGCATCAAAGGACACAACAGACTGAAAAGTCAACCATGGAATGAGACAAAAATGCAAATTTTGTCTTAAATCTTACATCTGATAAGGAGTTAATAGACTACATAAATAACTCTACAACAACAACAAAACCAGCTGTTTATAAAATGGGCAAAGGATTTGAATGACATTTCTCCAAAGGAAATATACAAGTTGCTAATCAAAACATGAAAAAGAGGCTCAGGGGAGAGAGATCCAAGATGGCTGATCACTAGCAGCTCAGGATTGCGGCTCCCAGTAAAAGCGCAGAGAGCCAGTGGACGCCACACTTACCGATAAATTTTCGCTGCCCACGGACCAGGACATTCCCAGCGGAGGAGCCCCAC
>CAUYQU010037483.1:0-11698 GCA_963574635.1 Cheracebus regulus
GGCCTCGCTCACAGCCCTTCACCAGCTACCCCCGGCTCCAGGAAATGCACAGTCTGCTGAGTGATAGGGCACCTCAGCTGAAAGAGTTTCCTGAACTGAGTAACTTCAATAGGAAAACCCAGAAAGATCAACAGGAGAGGGCAGAAGAGGAAAAACCACCCATGAGGAAGATGGCCAGGGGCTTGCTGCCAGGATGCCCATGGCCTGCTCTGGCTCCACACTGTGTCCCCCCAGCTGCGGCTGCCGCCTGGCCCCCATGCCGCTCTACTGTGCCGGCCCCTGTAAGGGATGTCCGTCTCCTGCCAGCCGCCTGCTGCATGCTCAGATGGAGCCTGTTTGTGGCCGCCTCGTTCGGATCCTCCGGGTTCCCTCCTGCCCTTCCCGGCCCGCAGACCTGGACCTGCCACAGCAGCCTGCTGCTGACGGGTTATCCTGATAATTGACTTCTGCTGCTGTTTACCAAAAGCCTTTCCCTTCGTCACACGATCAGAATCCCCCTGCCCTTCTCAGCACCCGGTGCCGGGTCCTCCGCCCACAGTGGCTGCAACTTCCCCTGAGCACTCTGGGGCAAGCAGGCTTAGTCCTCTATCAAAAGTACGTCTCCCTGCTCCTCAGTACCGGGTCTTTTTAAAAATTTCCCTGAAGCTGTTTCTCATCGTCCTTTGCCATCCTGACCAAGACAACGCCAACAGGCTGCTGTCCTCCTTGGTCGCTGCTCAGAGGTGGAGCTTGCCCCTGGGATGCTGGAAAGCCGCTGTGAGAAGAGCAGTGGCTGAAGGCTGAGGCCAAAGTGGCCCTTTCCTGCCCAGGGGTTTCAGATGACGGCCTCTCACCCAGGGCTCTTCTGGAGCCTGGAAACCAAGCCTCGGGACAGGCTGCAGAAGGAGGAGGCTGAGCCTGGGGACCTGCTGGCTGCCTTGGGTGTCTACAGGGCTTTTTTCCAGCATGCGTTTCCCCCGAGGCTGGACCGGGGCCACTGAGCCGGCGTGAAGGGAGGTGGATTCCAGTTCAACAGGAGGAAGCGGCCCCTCAAAGCCGGGCTTCCCAGCGACACACTTGGTGCCTGGTGAGTACTTGGCTTCTGGGTGCTGAGGGCTCTGAACGGCAGGCACCCTTCTCCCACTGTGTTCAAAACAGACAAAACCGGAACCAGCCCACATGCCCGCCAGCCAGTGGATGGATAAACACAGTGGGAGGCAGCGTACAGTGGAAATCACACCCGCACTGAGGGCACCATTGCTCACGCACACGGCACCAGGAACGCGTCGCAGAAACACCATGCGGGGTGCGAGAGGCTGGCGCAGGAGGACCTGCAGCCTGGCTCCATCCAAATGGATTAAAAAACAGCGAATCAACTTACACTTTAAAAAATCCTCAACGGTGGCCGTCTCTGGGGGATCGGGTGAAACTGGCTGGGGACAGCAGAGGAGTTCTGGAGAGGGTGGTAAAGTCCAGGGTCCTGAGGGGGCGAGAAGCCCGCCCTGCCCTGGGCCTTGAGGAGGCCTGGGTTACCTGTGTTGATGGATTTGCAAACTTCATCAAATGATACCCTTGAGATTTCTATCATTTCACACGCAGAAACAAATGCTGCATTCGAATTAACGGCACATTGCTGACGTGTCTGAGTGAAGTGGGCGGCTGCTGCATGTTGCTGAAGAGTTTGGGTGAGGCGTGCGGTGGTTGCGCCTTCCCGGGCAGTGCATGTGAAATGAGATGTGCTGGCAGAGGGCGGCCTTGGGGTCGGCACCGATCACGCAGGGCGAGCGCATGCCAGCTGCAGATCCAGGGCCAGCCTGGGGGTCGGGGGTCGGCACCGATCACGCAGAGCAAGCGCGTGCCTGCTGCAGATCCAGGGCCGGCCTGGGGGTCGGCACCGATCACGCAGGGAGAGCGCCGTGCCAGCTGCAGATCCAGGTCAGCCGCGTGGATGCCCACTGGCTAATTTTTTCAACTTTTCTGTATGTTTCCATTTTTTCATAACAAAAGGAAAATAAGATAGTTGGGGTTTTCTGTTTGTTTTTCTTTTTCTTTTTTGAGAGGGAGTTTTGCTCTTGTTACCCACGCTGGAGTGCAGTGGTGCAATCTCAGCTCACCACAACCTCTGCTCCCGGGTTCAAGTGATTCTCCTGCCTCCGCCTCTTGAGTAGCTGGGATTACAGGTGTGTACATCACGCCCGGCTAATTTTGTAATTTTAGTAGAGACGGGGTTTCTCCATGTTGGTCAGGTTGGTCTCGAACTCCCAATCTCAGGTGATCCACCTGCCTTGGCCTCCCAAAGAGCTGAGATTACAAGCATGTGCCACCATGCCCGGCCAGATAGCTTTTAAAAAGTAGTTAAGATGATGAAAATGATAAGCGTTTTCATAAAAAATAGAAGCCGCCCATGGATTCTTGCTTTGGATGAGAGAACTGGGCTACGATCAGAGGGAAGTGGGGTGCATTTAGAGAATTGGGGCACCTGGCATTCAAGGAGAATAATGGTGGCTCGAGGGTCAGCCGAATGTCCCAGGAACAGCAGGACTGCCATGAGGAAGCCGACACCCACACAGCGCAGCTGCCCCAGGGCAGGATGGCAGACCAGGCCCGCCATTCCCGTCTCCACCTTCCCAAGACCACCACAGGGGAGGGCAAGTCCGTTTACCACGAATGAGGGACTCCAGTAATATGAAGGAAAGCAGAGGGGTGCGTGTGCACTGCCAGCCAGGGGCGAGGTGGGACGCGCCCGCCCGGCGGATGCAGCCCTGTTCCCGGAGCGCAGCGGAAGGGGAACGGGGAGGGCCACAGTGCAGAGGGGATGGAAGGTGTGAGCGCGGCACCCTGGCAAGGCCTCGCAAGGCCCCGAGGGGCACCAGGCACAGCTCTCTCATGCTGGCCTCGGCTCCCATCACTTTTACTGCAAAGTGAGGCTTGCGACTGATGGACCTGCGCCCGAGCACAGAGCAGCAGGCCAATCCCCCACTCAGGTGGGGGCTTCTCCCGCAGAAAGCAGACCACACACAGCAGGAGAGGAGCCCAGGCAGCCCGGACCACGCTCACCCCAGCCAGGGGGGAAGCCGGGACCACCTCGCCCCAGCCAGGGGGGAAGCCGGGACCACCCCTTACCCCAGCCAAGAGGGAAACTGGGGGACCACCCTCACCCCAGCGAGGGGGGAAGCCAGAACCACCCCTCATCCCAGCCAGGAGGGAAGCCGGGACCACGCTCATCCCAGCCAGGGGGAAAGACGAGACCATGCTCACCCCAGCCAGGGGGGAAGCCAGGACCACCCCTCACCCCAGCCAGAAGGAAAGCCGGTGGCACTAAAAGAAAGACCAAGATAAAGTAATGTATCACTGCACCCAGAGGAAACCAATGGTTTAAGGAACTTAAAAAATCCTAAACACACTCAGACATTCAGGAAGGTGTTACATCTATCAAACAAGGACATGATGCTTTGAAAACCAACAATTAGAACAATTATCCCCAAAATGTCATAGATATTAAACATCTCACTGATATTTAAAATTAAATAGAGAGGCTTGAAGGTGAGCATATTAGTCAGGGTTTTCTTAGTGGAACAGAACTAATAGAATATATATAGACGCACACAAAGGGGAGTTTATTAAGTATTAAGTAACGTGATCGCAAGGTTCCACAATAACAGGCATCTGCAAGCTGAGGAGCAAGGAGAGCCAGTCCAGGTCTCAAGACGGAAGAACTGGAGTCCGACGCTGGAGGGTAGGAGGCACCCATCACCGGAGAAAGATGTAGGCTGGGAGGTTCGGCCTGTTTCGCCTTTTCACATTTTTCCTGCCTGCTTTAGATTCACTGGCAGCTGATTAGATGGTGCCCACCCAGAAAGAGGGTGAGTCCACCTCTCCCCGTCCACTGTCTCAAATGTTCATCTCCTTTGGCCACACCCTCACAGGCACACCCAGGATCAACACCTTGCATCCTTCAACATGATCAAGTTGACACTCAGTCCTAACCATCGCAGTGAGGTTGAGAAATCTCCCTGATTTGGAACAAAACATCAAAGGAGAATATGAGGAAAAAATCCCTTAAACGACTGACCTAGCGAATGCCAGCCCTGATGTGTGGGAGCCCCAAAAAGAGGGACAGTGAGAATGACGGGAGAATGCACTGATAAATCCCTAGAGAGGAGTGTTTCCCAAGGCAAAAGACACAGTCTTCGGGCTGAGAAGAACCAGGTGACGCCAAGAAAATTGAATGGAGAAATCCTAGATATGTCCTGTTAAAATTAGATGACATCAAAGGTGACAAGTGGCTCCCATGAGCTTCCAGAGAAACAAACAAGTCATCCACAAAGCAATAAAAATCAGTCGAGTCCCAGACTTCTCATCAGCAGCACAAACGCTGCAAACTCCCAGAACGACGCTCACGTGCCAGGAGGTCAACACTCAGCCCACACTTCCAAAGATGAGCCTGCCGTAAATAAGCAGGCTAAGCAGAAGACAAACAGTTCTTAAGCAACAAACATGACAGCAAATTACCAGCCGTGAAACTACTAAGTAAGCATCTGTGTTTTTCTTAGACTGAGTAATATGTATTTTATCTTCTGGGTGTGTGGTCATTTGCCTTTCTACATTTTTGTTTGTTTGTTTATAACAAAAAGTGTAGATGGGGTGATCTTGCCACATTGCCAGACTAGGGACTACAGGTATGCACCATGCTGGACTCTTAACAAAGTATTCTAAAGTAGTGGAACTATTTTCTCAAACTGAATCTGATCTATATGTGAAGTCTGTACAACATATTAAAACACAGCTTCTCTAATTTACTTTCATTTATTCATTTTCTGAGACAGCGTCTCTCCCTCTGTCGCCAGGCTGGAGCGCAGTGGCGTGATCTCGGCTCACTACAACCCCCGCTCCTGAGCTCAAGCCACTCTCCTGTCTCAGCCTCCTGAGTAGCTGGGACTACAGGCCCAAGCTACCATGTCCAGCTAATTTTTTTTTTTTTGTATTTTTAGTAGAGATGGGGTTTCACCATACTGGTCACTGGTCTTGAACCCCTGATCTCGTGATCCACCCACCTCGGCCTCCCAACGTGCTAGGATTACAGATGTAAGCCACCACGCCATCCTAATTTAAAGTGGGATGGAGAATTCAGAGACTTATCAGTTTGTCCTCCTCCCCTCTCTTTCCTTCATCTCCCTCCCCTCCTCTCCCCTTCTGTCCTCTAACCTCACTTCTCCCTCTCTCCCCCACTCACCCCCTTACCTAGGTAGCATCTGAAATGTCTCCTAAGAACATGACTTTACAATCTTGTTGCTTTGAGTCCCTCTCTCTCTCCAAGCTTCAAGAGATTATGGAATTAGCGTGTGCATCATTAGGTACCAGGGAACAGAGCTGATAGCAAAGGATGGCACCTACTCCCATGCCTCTAACGTATAACGGTTAACACCGTACGATGTGTCAGCCATTACTTACAGCTGACTTTCTCTATAATAAGCTTATTTTTTCAAGAATCCTTATGTCCCCATCCACACACTAAGACCCTAAGAACTGAGAGCCATAACACCAAGGACCTATTCATCCATATTGTGCCAACTACAAACATGCATGAGGACATTACGTATTGATAAAAGACTCAATTCATCAAAGATACAAGAATTAGAAACATACATGCACCATACAAAAAGTCCCCAAAATATATGAAGCAAACATTGACAGAATTCAAGTGAGAAACAGACAGCTCTACAATAGTTGGAGAATTGAATATTTCACTTTTGATAATGAACAGAACATCCAGTCAGAGGGTCAGTAGGAAATAGAGAACTGAACCACACTATAAACCAGTCACTCACAACAGACATGTAGAGAACACTCCACCACCAACAGAAAAACAAACGTTCTTCTCAAGTGAACATGGGACGTAAAACACATCATATGCTGTGCATAAAACAAGCCTCAATACACTCTTAAAAAACTGAAATCATACAAACTTTATTTTTCCAACAGTGATAGAATGAACAAAGCTAGACATCAATAACAGAAGGAAACTAGAAAATTCACAAATATATAGAAATTAAACAACACATTCTACAAAATAAAAAGTGGGTCAAGGCATAAATCATAAGAAAACTTAGAGATGAATTAAAATTAAAATGCAACATTCCAAAACCTATGGGATGCTGCGAAGGTGGGGTTCAGAGGAAAATTTAAGGCTATAAATGCTATATTTAAAAAAATTAAAGAGATCTCAAATCAATAACTTAACTCTCTAATTTCAGGAACTAGAAAAGAATAGCAAACTGAACTCAAAACTAGAAGGAAGGAATTAATAAACATTAGGGAAAATAAATGAAATAGAAAACAGAAAAACAACAGAGAGAATTAATAAAAACCAAAAGCTGAATATTTGAAAGCATTAAAAAAAAACTTTTAGCTAAACTGACAGAAAAAATAGGTGTAAACAGAATCAGAAATGAAAGTGAGGACATTACTACCAACATGACAGAAATAAAAAGGGATTATAAGGAGATACTATAAACAGTTGTATGCCAACAAATTAGCCTAGATGAAATGGAAAATTTTCCATAAATAAACAAATTATCCAATTGACTAAAAATGAAGCAGAAAAATCTCAGGAGACCTATGACAAGTAAAGAAATTAAATTATTAACCAAAAACCTCCCAACAAACAAAAGCCCAAGACCAGATAACTTTACTGGTAAATTTCACCAAACATTTTTAAAAAGTTTAACAAAACCTCCTCAAGTTGTGGAAAAAAAAAAATAGAAGAACTACTTTCTAACTCACTCTGTGAGGCCAATATTAGCCTGATATCAAACCCACATAAGACATCAAAAGAAAAGAAAATTACAGACGAACTGCCTTCTAACTACAGATACAAAAAATTCTCAACAACATACAAACAAAGTGATTCCAACAACATATTAAAAAGATTATATACCATGACCAAGTAGGATTTATCCCAGGAATGCAAAGATAGTTCAAGATTTAAAACAATCAATGTAGTATAATACAAGAACAGAATGAAGTGGAAAAACACACACACACACACACACACATGATCTCAATTAACAAAGAAAAGTCTTTGTCAAAGTCCAGCACCATTTTATGCTTTAAAAACACTCAGAAAACTAGGAATTGAAGGGAATTTCCTCAACATGATAAAGAGTATTTGTGAAAAACCCACAGCTTGCATCATACACAACAGTAAAAGACTGAAAACTTTCCCCTTAAGATTAGAAACAAGACAGGATTTTCACCACCAATGTTCAACACTATACTGGAAGTTCTAACTACAGCTATTAGACAAGAAAAATAAATAAAATCCATTAAAATTGGAAAGGAAGAAGTAAAATTATTTCTATTCACAGGTGACATAATCCTGTCTATAGAAAACCCCAAAGAATCCACCAGAAAGCTACCAGAGCTTTATTAAAGAATTCACCAAAGTTTCAGGGTACAAGATCAACATACAAAACTCATGCATGTTTCCATACACCAGCAATGAACAATCTGAAAAGGAAATTAAGAAAAACAATTCCATTTCAATGGCATCCAAAAGAATAAAATACCTAGTAACAAATGTAATCAAGGGAGTAAGAGACTTGCACAATAATAATTATAAAACATTGCTGAAAGAATTAAAGAAGACCTAAATAAATGGAAAGACATCTATGTTCATGGATTAGAAGACTTAATGTTGTTAAATGGCAGTATCACCCAAAGCAGTCTACAGATTCAATGGAGTTCTTATCAAAAATCCAAGTCTTTTCTTTTTCCAGAAATGAAAAAGCTGATCTTCAAGCACATATGGATTATAGGGCTCAAAATAGCTAAAACAATCTTTAAAAAGAAGGACGAAGTTGGAGGATTCACACTTCTTAATTTCAAAACATACTGCAAAGCTACAGTAACCAAAACAGTGTGATACTGGCCTAAGAATAGACATATGGACCAATAGAATAAAAGTTAAAGTTCAGAAATAAACCCATACATTTATGGCCAATTGATTTTGAACAAGAGTGTCAAGATAATTCAATGAGAAAAGAATAATCTCTTCAACAAATGGTGTTAGAAGAGCTAGATTTCCAGATGCAAAAGAATGAAGTTGGACCTTACCTAATATCATACACAAAAATTAACCCAAAATGGATCAATGCCCTAAATATAGTAGCTGAAACCATAAAAATCTTAGAAGAAAAGATGGGAGAAATGCTTTATGACTTTGGATTTGACACTGGGTTCTTAGATATTACACAAGAAGCACCAGCAACAAAAGAAAAATAAATTGGACTTTGTCAAAATTTAAAACTTTTTTTTGAAACAGAGAACACCATCAAGAAAGTGAAAAGACAATCTACAGAATGAGAGAAAATATTTGCAAATCATATATCTGACTGCAACTCAAAGACAAAAAGACAAAGCACCCAGCTAAAAATTAGCCAAAGGACTGAGCAGACATCTCTCCAACGAAGGTATGCAAATGGCCAATAAGTACATGAAAAGATACTCAACAATATTTTGTTCAGAAAATGGAAATCAAAACAACAATGAGATGCCACTTCACACCTACCAGGATGGCTGTAATTTAAAAAAAAGAAAAAAGGAAAATAACAAGTGTTGGCAAAGATGTGGAGAAATTGGAACTCTCATACATTACCAGTGGTAGTATAGAATAAGGCAACTACTATGGAAACATTTTGGTGGTTCCTCAAAAGTTAAACATAGAATTACCACATGGCTCAGCAATTCCACTCCTAGGAAATAAGGAGTACCCAAAAGAACTAAAAATAAGTAAATAAAAAAAGAGAAAGTCTCAAACAGATACTTGTATGTCAACATTCTTTGCCACATTATTCATAATAGCCCAAAGGTATGAATAACCCAAGTATCTACCAACAGATGAATGGATGAATGGATTCACACTTCCCAATATTAAAACCTACTACAAAGCTACAGTAATCAAAACAATGTGGTACTAGCACAAGGATAGTACACAGAGCCTGGAGGGTCGCACCTGGCCTTACCCCAAGGGAGGCTGCACTTTGCCCCAACCCTGCAGGCCTCTTCTGCTAGCTGGGGGAGGGGCTACTTGATGCAGACCCTTGACCTCAGAGGTGTCTAACCCAGATGTCCCCCAGATTCTCTGGCCTTCTGAGGTCACTCTTTATGATCCAAATAAAATAGCAAGAGACAGTGCCCTCCAAACTGTGGGGAGCCCATCTAGGCTCTCCCGACCCCACCCCAAATCCTGTGGCTTTGGGGCATTCACATTCTCCTAGTTCTGTCCCAGCATCTTTGCTCCCGCTGAACTGGATGACATGCTGCCTCTCGGGCCTGCAAGTGCCACCACAGACTCTGCCTTTGTGCAAAACAGGTCCCTGGGTCTCAGTCCCCAAAGCACCTTTTCTCAGACCTTCTACTGAAAGGTCATGGCAAATAGCAGGAAACAAATGCAGGACCCAGGTCAGAGGCACCTGCTGGTCCTCCCTCCCTCAGGGCCTCTCTCTGGCCATGACCCAACCTGGCTCACACTCCCTCAGGGTTGCAATGACCTCGGATCCCAAGATCCTTTTCCAAAGTCCGTTTTTTCTTCCAAGCCCTGGTCCCTTATGATGGGCCAGTTTATTTAGCTTAGGAGACATGATTGTTAAGTATTCACAATTTTCTCAAGCAGGCTGTTAAACTGCTCACAGCTTGAAATGAGCCATGATATGAATATATACACCATGGATGACAGCTAACACTACATACCAGAGCTTCCATCTCATTACAGTGGGATTTTCACCATGGACATGGCCTACACCACACACCAGGCCTTCACCTCACCACAGTGGGATACTTACACCACAGATATGGCACACAGCACACACCAGGCCTTCACCTCACCACAGTGGGATATTCACACCATAGACATCACACACAGCACACACCAGGCCTTCACCTCATCACAGTGGGATATTTACACCACAGACATGGCACACACCACACACCAGGGCTTCATCTCACCACAGTGGTATATTTACAGCATGGACATGGCACACAGCACACACCGGGGCTTTTCACTTCAAGGGGCCCGTCCACCACACACCCCGGGCCCTCACCTGCTCACCACTGCCTATGGGCCTGAAGCCCTCCAGCTTTCCAGGCAGAACCAAGCAGCTCTCCCTTAATCTCAGGATCCTCCAGACTGGATTAGCCCTGGGGCTCTAGAGTCCTCAACCACAAAGGCTGCAGAGTGTCCTCTTCTCAAAATTAAAAATGATTCACTTCCTAAAAAGAAATCTGTCAACCTCCTAGAACAACCCCTCTGAACTCTGAACCAGAGCTTCCCTGCACAATAGTGTTTCTTCACATTCCCACTCATAAATAAACCCAAATCCTCTCTTTAGATGGAAGGAGCTCCTTTCTCATGGCCAGACCCAACCCTCCGGGCACCCACCAGATATTTTTGCATCAATCCCACACTGCCATGTCCAAAGTGTGCTCTGCCTGCCCCTCACAGAATCTGGGTTTCTCATTCTGACTTTCTACGTCCCTTGCTCTCTGAGGCAGCAGAGGCTGGTGGCAAAGAATGCAGAACACAGGCCCGGCAGGCCTCCGGCTGGTGGCGAAGAACGCAGAGCACAGGCCCACCAGGCCTCCGGCTGGTGGCGAAGAATGCAGAGCACAGGCCCGCCAGGCCTCCGGTGCAGGCTCCTCTGCCTGCTGCTGCAGGCTTTTGCATAGATTCTTCATTGGCTGCAGTTTCTCCGTCTGCAGAGTGGGAATAATGGCCCCTACTTTACAAGGTTGATGTATGGGTTAGTGAGGTCATATTCACAAACTGGCTCAGGTACTTCCTGACACACAGCAAGACCTATCACATGACTGTTGGATGAAAAAGATAAATCCAGATCCCAAGCCATTCATTGGTCTATGGATTCAAAATAAAGAGAACATAAAGCAAGAAGAAAAGCTTCTTGACACTCAACTGAATGTCAAGAAATTAGGGGAAATAGTAGTAAGCAGCCCCAAAAGACAATCGCAGAGGAGTGGTCAGGGGCCGCTGACCCTCGTGGTCCACGCAGAGGCTGGGCTCCAGCCCTCCGCCCGGCTCCCGGCACAGTCGCAGACCCGCTCAGTTCTGACGCCTGGGGAGCTGCAGGAGCTGATCTGTGCGTCACAGTCTGTGGTGAGCGTCCTCAGGAAAACACCCCAAACACCAACAAGGAAAACGCCTGGGGCCTTGTGCTGGGATAACACACACACCCTTGAGAGCTATATAAGCTCCCAGTACCCAGACTCCTCACTCACTCCCTCCCTCCCATCTGCCCCAGCTCAACCCCCAGCATGGCCGCGTCTACCATGTCTGTCTGCTCCAGTGACCTGAGCTATGGCAGCCGCGTCTGTCTGCCCGGGTCCTGTGACTCTTGCTCTGACTCCTGGCAGGTGGACGACTGCCCAGAGAGCTGCTGCGAGCCCCCCTGCGGCGCCCCCAGTTGCTGCGCCCCGGCCCCCTGCCTGACTCTGGTCTGCACCCCAGTGGGCTGTGTGTCCAGCCCCAGCTGCCAGGTGGCCTGTGAGCCCAGCCCCTGCCAATCAGGCTGCACCAGCTCCTGCACGCCCTCGTGCTGCCAGCAGTCTAGCTGCCAGCCGGCTTGCTGCACCTCCTGCCCCTGCCAGCAGACCTGTTGTGTGCCCATTCGCTGCAAGCCTGTGTGCTGTGTTCCCACCTGCTCTG
>CAUYQU010037485.1:0-10053 GCA_963574635.1 Cheracebus regulus
GGAATAGGAAGCGGAGCAATGGGCTACAGTGTCACTTCAGCTGCTCAACTGGAGGACAAGCTCCGTGGCCACTGAAGCATCAGCTGCCTCTCTGGCCTCCCTCCAGCAACAAATCACGTCACAAGCCCAGGTAACTCTCCAAAACCGACGGGCCCTTGACCTACTAACAGCAGAAAAAGGAGGTACCTGTATGTTTCTCCAGGAAGAGTGCTGCTACTATATCAATGAATTGGGCCTAGTAGAGGAAAATATCAACACTCTCCTCCGTCTCCAGGAAAACCTCCGCAAAAAGCAAAATACAGGAGTTTTATCTCTAAGCTGGTGGCATCCCATGCTTACTTGGCTAACCCCAGTCATCACTCCTATTATTGTAATTTGTTTACTATTACTAATGGCCCCTTTTCTTCTCAGGTTCCTACAAACTCGTATGCGAGAAATTGGATGAGTAGCCATCAACTAAATGCTCCTTCATCCCTTCGTCTGGCTCTCAGTTGAGGCACCAGCCAACTGACCTGTCCCCCTTACTTCGCCCCTATTCAGCGGGAAGTAGTCAGAAAGAGCGGTGCCCTCTATCTATCATCAAAAGGTCGGAATGTAAGGCCGGTTGCCCTGCTGGGAGCTCGGACAAACCCCTCTCCCCCCCTTCTTTTTTCCCTTTTACAAGCCCCGAGCAAGCTCAGACATGCTCGGGCATGTTTCTTTCTCCCTTGCTCGCACAGCCTGGTCTTCTCTTAAAGAGCCCAGTATGCAAACAAGGTGCTGCAACCATAGCTTCTTAACAACCAATAGCAGTCGAGTTTTAACAACCAATAGCAGGCAAGTAATTCCAACCAACAACAAGCCAAGTCCTAGGTCAAGGCTTGTAACTTACCCAATAGGAGTCTTGCTCTCCCACAACCAATCGAGCTGTTTCACTCCCTATAAAAACCCCCTGTCTAAAAATAGACTCACTATAAAAACTCCCTGTCTAAAAATAGACTCACTCTCTATAAAACCCCCTGTGTGAGAGGAGTCTGTGTGACCTCTCCGGCCCCTCCTGTCTGGACCGCAGAACCTCACCCGGGAGCCTGAATAAATTCCCTTGCATTGGATTATTTTGGTTCTGGCCTCAGTTTCTTCGTTTTATCCTCGGAAACAAACCTCACACTGGTCATGACCTGCAAATCTCTGAAGTGTTTGGCCTGTGCTGACCTTTCCAGCCTCACATCTTACCCTGCTCCTTTTTATGACTGTGCAGAGCTAAGCTGCCCTTTATCTCCTCTTCACACCTGACATACTTCCACCGGGCACAGGTCCTTAGCATATGCTGGGTTTCCTACTTAAATTACATTTGCTTGACATTCACTTAACTTCTTCTTATTCCTATTCCTCAAATCTCATTCTAGGGTCACTTCTTGGGAAAAGCTTCATCTAAATTCCCTAACCAGATGAAATTCTCCTGTTACAGGGTCTTATGCAGACATATTTCTCTCTTTAATAAGATTTTTTAGAATAATATTGTACATTTCTTCATGTGACTATTTGAATTTTTATCTGCTAATAAGCTGTAAGTGCTATCAAGCTGGGAAAACATCTGGTTTGGATCACCACTGAATTTTTACCATACACTTAACATGTAGTCTGTCAATGACATTTGCTGAATAAATTAATATCTTGCCAAAGAATTTAAATCAGTGAAATTGTGACCTAAATAACTAAATCCTCAAATTCATAACTAATGAACATCTTCATTTAAGTCTATAGCTTATAAGAAAATATATTTGATCCTATTACAATGATGGAGATAATATAATTTTAAGACTACAAATGCTTAAATTTATGTTTTAAGGAGAGAACATAAGCAAAAATTTCAATCCATCTTCTTGATATTTTTACATCAGCATATGTTACTAGAACCTAGGTGATGATCACCCATTATCACTTCTAAGCAAGATTTTTAAAAACATTTTACATTAACACTTTTACCCTGATTGGTATAATAAGTAAATGACAGTTTTTTAAAAAAGTTATAAGTATGCTTGGTGAGAACATTATTATACAAAGCAGAACTTTCAATTATCAATTAAAGAAAAATAATAGAAAACTTTGTAATTTGAGGTAAAATTGTACTTAATTAATGCAACCTGTTACAATTAATCATGAAAAATTATTTATACAGTAAATATAAATACCTGCTTTAAGAATCATGATGTACATTGAGTTACACTAGACATTCTACAGAAAGTTTCCTTTCTATATTTATAATTTTTTTAACTTCCCTTTTAGGTTTGGGATACACATGCAAGATGGTTGCATAGGTAAACGTGTGTCAGAGGGTTTTGTTGTACGTATTATTTCATTACTCAGGTATTAGGCCCAGTACTCAGTAGTTATTTTTCTGCTTCCTTGCCACTTCTCACCCTCCAATCTCAAACAGACCACACTGTCTGTTGTTTCCTTCTTTGTGTTCTTAAATTCTCATCATTTAGCTCCCGCTTATAAGAACATGCAGTATTTGGTTTTCTGGTCCTGTGTTAGTTTGCTAAGAACAATGCTCTCCAGTTCCAGCTATATTTCCATAAAATACATGATCTCATTGTTTTTCATGGCTGCATGGTATTCCATGGTGTATATATAGCACATTTTCTTTATCCAATCTGTCATTGATGGACATTTAGGTTGATTCCATGTCTTTGTTATTGTGAACAGTACTGCAATGAACATTTGTGTGCATGTGTCTTTATGGTGAAATGATTTATATTTCTTTGGGTATATGCCCAGTAGTGGGATTGCTGTGACCAGTGACATTTCTGCCTCTAGTCTTTGAGGAATTGCATTGTCTTCCACAATAGTTGAACTAATTTTCACTCCAACCCACAGTGTATAAACCTTCCCTTTTCTCCATAACCTCATCAGCATTTGTAATTTTTTGACTTTTCAATAATAGCCATTCTGACTGGTAAAGATGGTATCTCATTGTGGTTTTGATTTGAATTTCTTTAATCATCAGTGACAGTGAGCTTTTTTCATATGCTTGATGGCTGCCTGCATGTCTTCTGTTTGTTTGTTTGTTGTTTTGTTTTTTTGAGATGGAGTCTTGCCCCATTGCCCAGGCTGGTGTGCAGTGGCACACTTACATGAAGTGTGCAGAGGCTCACTGCAACTTACGCCTCCCTGGTTCAAGCAATTTTCCTGCCTCGGCCTCCCTAGTAGCTGGTACTACAGGCGTGTGCCACCATGACTGGCTTATTTTTGTATTTTCAATAGAAGGATTTCACCATGTTGATCAGGATGATCTAGAACACCTGTCCTAAGGCAATTCACCCACCTCAGCCTCCCAAAGTGCTGGATTTACAGACTCGAGCCACTGTGTGCAGCCATGTCTTCTTTTGAGAAGTGTCTGTTCATGTCCTTTTCCCACTTTTTAATGGAGTTACTTGTTTTTCTTATATAAATTTGTTTAAGTTCCTTAAATAGAAAGCTTAAAAAATGTACATATGTGCCATGCTATCTGTGAGCAATAAACTAGTGGGATGTACAACTTAGTTTAAATGAGATAAGGTCTAGAAAGTCATAAACTACTGAAATTCTCATAAAAAGTAATGGATTACCATCCCATCAGAAAAAATGTCAGGCCAAGACATCTTCAGTGAAAGATTTTACTCAATATTTATGGATGAATAATACCAATCAGACAAAAACAATCTCATATCAAATTCAGACAAATATAAGGAACCAATACCCTTCATGTAAATCGAAGAAAAAAATCCTCACCAAAATATAATACTAGCAAATAGAGTAGAGTAATGCATTATAAGATAACTACAAGATTATGTGTGATTTATATTGAGAATGTAAGACTAGATAATCATTCAAAAAATAATTAATTTTTGTGCTCCACATCATATGTCATCTGGGAAATGTGAATTAAAACAAGGAAAAAACACTACACACCTATTAGAGTGGGCAAAGTTTAAAACATCAAATGCTGACAGGGATGTGGAACACAGGAACTCTCATTCATCACTGGTGGAAATACAAATTGGAACAGCAATTTTGGAGGACAATTTGACAGTTTCTTACAAAACTAAATAATTCTTGTCATATGATCCAGCAATCTCACTCCTTGGTATTTATACAAAGAAGTTGAAGACTCATGTCCACACAAAAACCTGCACATGAATGTTTATAGCAGCTTAAAAAAAAAAACAATTACCAAAACTGGGAAGCAACCAAGATATCCTATCCTTTAGTAGGTGAGTAGATAAATAAACTGTGGTACATTCAGACAGTGAAATACTATTCAGCACTAAAAAAAAAAAAAAAAAAAAAAAAAATTGTCAACCCATGAAGAGACATGACAGAAACATAGACATATTACTAAGTAAAATAAGCCAGCTGAAAAATCTAGAACTGTACGGTTCCAACTACTGAGATTCTAGAGAAGGCAAAACCATGGAGACAGCGAAATCAGTAGTTGCCAGATGTCTGGCCAGGGTGGAGGGAGGGATAAATAGGCAGAGCACAGAGAATTTTTAGGGCAGTGAAACTACTCTGACTGATACTGTTACAGTGGGTACATGTCATCATATACTGGTCAAAATTCGTAGAATGTGCAGCACCAAGAGTGAATCCTAATGTAAACTATGATCTGGGTGATCATGATGTGGCAGTGCAGGAGCACTGGTGATCATAAATGTACTACTTGAGTGCAGGTTGTTAATGAGAGGAGGCTATGCATGTATTGAAGCAGGGAATCTCTGTATCTTTTACTCACGTTTGTTGCTAAACTAAAGCCGCTCTTAAAAACAGCCTATTAAAATTAATTAATGCAGTTAAAATATCAACACTCTTAAAAACAACATATGATTATTTTAGTAGGTACAGAAAAGTCATTTGACAAAAATCCACATCTATTCGTGATAAAAACTCCCAGCAAGCTCGAAATAACAGGATTGATTACTGTTTACAAGAGACACTTTATGCGTGAAGTAATCAGTCCTGTCAATCTCTGCCTTTTGATTATATGTGTTTGCCTATTTATCTTTTTGATGCTTGTTTTCTATCTGTGCCCTTTTAAAAGTTTATTCTTCCTTTCCTCTTTTCAAATAATTTAATATTTTAGTCTTATATTCTATCTCTTACATTATTATATTAAATATTATTTTATTAGGTTTAAGTAAATTTCATTAGGATTTTCAATATAAATCTTTAATATAACACATTCTACTTCAAATTAACATGATGCTACTTCACATATAATGTAATAAATTTACAGAAATATAATTTCATTTAAACCTCTTCCTATCATTTGTGAAATTGTTATTATTTATTTTTCTTCTACTTATGTCATAAACCCCATACACACTGCTATACATTTTCTTTAACCAATAAATTGCCTTTTAAGGAATTTAAGAAAAAAAGGAAAAATGACCTTTTACATTTATCCATTTATTTACCAATTCTAGGGTTCTTTCTTTTTAAATTTATATTTATTTATTTTTATTTATTTATTTTGAGATGTAGTCTCATTGTCGTTGCCCAGTCTGGAGTTCAGTGGCGTGATCTCTGCTCACTGCAACCTCCACTTCCCGGGTTTGAGCAATTCTCCTGCCTCACTCTCTGGAGTAGCTGAGATTACAGGCACCCGCCACCATGCACACTAATTTTTGTACTTTTGGTAGAGATGGGGTTTCGCCATTTTGGTCAGGCTGGTCTCAAACTTCTGACCTAAGGTGATCTGTGCCGACTCAGCCTCTCAAAGTGCTGGGATAACAGGCGTGAATCCTGGCATCTGGCCCAGGGTTCTTTCTGAATTTCCATAAGTCTGAATTGTCACCTGCTATAATTTCCTTTCAGCCGATAGAACTTCCTCTACTGTTAACAAAATCTCCCAACGTTGTTTACATAATGTTTATTTTACTTTTATTTTTCCAAGATACTTTTATATCATATAGAATTTTAGGGACAGATATTTTCTTTTTTATTAGGAATTTGAAGGTGTCACTTGTTTTTTAATATCTAATTTTCTGATGGAACATCAGTTACCATTATACTATTGTTCTCTTTTATGCAATATATTTTTACTCTAGCTGTTTTTATGATTTTTTTTAAACTCTGGATTTCAGCAATTTGCCTGATAGGCCTAGGTACTGGCGTTTTTTCTTCATATGTACTCTCTCTGCTGTTGGCTGAGCTCCTTGCATTTATAGATTGCTGTCTGTAATCAAAATCAGAAAATTTTTACCCAATATTTTTCAGATATTTTTCTGTCTCATTTTCTCTCCTCTTCTTCTGAACCTCCAATTACATGTATGTTAAATTGCTAGTCATGTTTCCTCAGGTCATTGAGGCTCCTTATACTTGTTTCAAAACTTTTTTCTCTCAGTACTTCAGTGTGGTGAAATCAATCGACAAGTTTTAAAGATCACTGATATATTTTTCTATTATGTTCAGTATGCTCTAAGAATTATGCAATTAACTTTTTAAATATTTTATTTTTTAATTCTATGATTTCCATTTATTTTTACAGTTTCCAAAGATCTTGAAATTACCCATTTCATCAACTACTGTATCCATTTTGTCTTACAGAGTCTTTAAAAATATTTATCATAATCATTTTTAGTGACTATACATTATTTTGGATAACTTTCAGATCTCTGGCTGCAGGGAGGGTAATTGATTGGTGGTCCTGCCTGTTAGACTCTGAAACCCATCACCTTGTTCACATTGAGTTCACAGGTTCTATGGGCTGTTTTCATGAAAACAGCTAAAGAGGAGAAAGAAGAGCAAACTTGGTTTAGAGATGAGCTAGCTTGACGCATGGTTGCAAAGCTAAAATCAAAAGCAGCTTCAGTATAGCCACATACAAGAGTTTACATGAAAGACAGTGGAGAAAGAAAATTTTCCCAGTGGGCACAGGTATAAGTATGCAACTACTTATCCTATTTGGGTGAAGGAGAAGTGAACTGATGTGAGAATTTGTATATAGTTTCTGGTTAAGAACTAGAAAAGAACTAAAAAATTGGAGAGTCATTTAGATGGACAATGTCATTTGGATGGTCATGAAAAGTGAAGATTTTTGTATAACATGTTAATGCTCAACAGGAAGCATCTGCCACCAAAGAAGTATAGAAAAATCATATAGATCAGTTGATTTAAACCAGCCTTCATCATTGGCCATCAAAATTGACATGATAGCAACATGATTAGACTGCCATGGTGGCCGACACAGAGGTTATCATTAGCCCAACACCACCGATTCCTGCTTACAAAGATTTATCTAGTTACTTCTGAGTGTTATTGTCAAACATGTCAGCAACAAAGACCAATACTGCACATTACATATTGCACAATTCCTCAACGGCATCAAGTGGCCACTTAATAACAACTCAACTACATCAAGGCCCTTCTATAATGAAAGGACCAGAAGTTCATCCTTAGAAGGATAGTTACCAATTTCAAGTATGAGTTGTTCTCTCCTGCCCATGAAGCTTTATCCAGTCTATGCAGCGGCTGATAGATATTTACACAACATAATGTGATCAGGAGACTCATTTCACAGTAAAAGAACTATGAGAGTGGATATATGACCACTGGATTTGCTAATCATAACACATACAGCACCATTTAGATCTATCTAGAATGTTGGAATGACTTTCTAAAGGCACAGGTGCATCACCAGCTCAATGGCAGTAATATCAAAGGATGGGTGTCACCCTTCAGACTGTATTAAATCAGAGACCTTTGGATGATACTGTGTCCCTAAGATAATAACACATGACTTCAGGGACCAAGAGATTAACACAAGAGTAATCCTTTAGACCATCACGCTCAATGTTACACTGGGTAATTCCTACTCACTATTGTGATTTTTCTGGGCTCTGCAAAATTAGTTTTGTCTTCAAAGGAACGGCACTCTTGCCAAGAAATAAACAAGTGATCCTATTGAACTACGAGTCAGACTAATCTTCCTCTTCTCAATTTATCCTCAAGAAAAGTGGTACATTGGAATCATGGCTGAACTGTTTTCCAAATCCACTTAGATAGTAATTCTCTGTAGTGAAAGAGTGGACAGTGGCAACCATGAGAGTATGCTGCCCAGATCCCCAGTTTTCGAGAGCACAATAGTGCTCCCAGCCTGTGAATGAGCACGCTAGCAATGTTGAGGGAGACTTCTTTTGGAATGTGCAGGACTCTTTTGATGGGCAGATTTGGCCTGAACACTCTGAATAAGCCTTCTTTAGGAGTACCATTCAGTATAAAATGCTGCCACCTAAGTTTTCCTTCTCTCTCTCCTTCACTCAGGGTCAGGTCTGCATCACAGTCCAGTGGCCCTCCCAGCTTTTCACAACTCTCTTCTGTTAATTTCTCACAAGAATTAACCTTAATAAATTCCTTGCACATTTAAATGTATCTTGGAAAGTACTCTTGCAGGACCTGCATTCACATGTTATTTTATAGTTTGTTTGTTTTTTTTTTAAGATTTTATTTAAACTCATATCGTCATAAAACTCAATCAAACAAAAATAGCATTGTATGCTTAACCACTTTTAATAATGAAGCTTTATTTTTTTTATTTTTTTATTTTTAGAGAAAAAAAGAGAAAGAAAAAGTGGGAGAGAGAACAGAATTCTTGCTCCATTGCCCAGGTTGGAATGCAATCTTAAAAGGGTATCAAAAACCTCTTTTATGCCATCAATTATACTTAACCACAAAGACAGAAAGAAATACAGGAAGAAACTAACAAACAGTCAACCAATATTTTATTTAAGTGTGTGAGATACTATGTAAATACTAAAGAGTAATTCACTTTCTGTTATAGAGTCACTTTCAGAATGGGTGTATCACAAATTAACAATGCGATGTCAAAATCTCCCGCCATTATTGTGCGGGAGTCCAAATCTCTCTGCACGTCAACAAAAACTTGTCTTATGTATCCAGGTGCTCCTGTATTAGGTACGTATGTATTTATAATCATTAACTTCTGTTGTTACATTGATCCTTCTACCATTATGTAATGTCCTTCTTTGTTTTTTTTTTTAAGTCTTTATTACTATAGACAAGAGTTACAACTCGTGCTTTTTTTTTTCTCCCTCTCCATTTAATTAGTAAATCTTCCTCCATCCGTTTATCTTAAGTCTTTGTGTATCGTTGCGAGTTGGATCTGAATACTACGTACCAGTGGATTTTAACTTTTTATTCAATTTGCCTGTCTGTGACTTTGATTAGGGCATTGTATCCATTTAAGTTTAGAATTAATATTAATATTTGTGACTTCAATATTGTAATTTAATGCTAACTGGCTTTTTTGCCCGTTAGTTGATATAAATTCTTCATTATGGAGGTACTCTTTATGTTTTGGTGAATTTTTGAGATAACTGATACTGGTTGTTCCCCTCTGTTTGTAGTGCTTCTTTCAGAAGATCTTGTAAAACAGGCCTGGTGGTGATGAAATCTCTGGGTGCTTCCTTGTTCGTGAAAAATTTTATTTTTCCTTCACTTATAAAACTTAGTTTGGCACGATATATGATTCTGGGTTGAAAATTCTTTTCTTTAAGGATATTGAATATTGACCCCCACTCTCTTCTAGATTGTAGGGTTTCTGCTGAGAGGTCAGCTGTAAGTCTGATCGGCTTCCCTTTTTAGGTAATCTGACCTTTCTCTCTAGCTGCCCTTAAAATTTTCTCCTTTATTTCGACCCTAATAAATCTAGCATTTATATGTCTTGGAGTTGGTTTACTTGAGGAATATCTTTGTGGTGCTCTCTGGATTACCTGGAGTTGACTATTATCCTGCCTTACTAGGTTAGGAAAGTTTTCCTGAATAATATCCTGAAAAATATTTTCCAACTTAGATTCATTCTCTTCATGACATTCAGGTACACCGATCAATCGAAAATTAGGTCTTTTCACATAATCCCATATTTCCTGGAGACTTTGCTCATTCCTTTTTACTCTTTGTTCTCGAATCTTGTCTTCTCATTTCGTTTCATTAAGTAGGTCTTCGACCTCTGATATCCTTTCTTCTGTTTGATCAAGTTGACTGTTAAAACCCGTGCATACTTTGTGAAGT